>JAQFVV010015125.1:0-20178 GCA_028023455.1 Epiperipatus broadwayi | reverse complement strand
CTACAAACTAATAAATGCTTCTTGCCATTTTTTTTCAACTGAAAAAATCCCTCTATTATATATTCATTCCATCTTTTCAATGGAGTAGTTAGTAAGACTTTATGTACATGTGTGTACATTTTTTCTTTTTGTGTTAACAATAAAAAATAATTATTAATTTCATTTCCAAAAAAAGAAGAAGATATATATGACCTCCATTAGCTATTTCTTTTGTAAATACAAAACAGGGGGAAAAACATTAAATTGTTTAAAGTTTTTTGTGACTCATATAAAAGTCTGTGCTCATATACCCTATATATTAAATAAAGAACATGTAACAAACATTTTTTTTTGTCTTTATCAAAAAAAAAAAAAAAAAACATTTACCATTTAATATTTTTAGTAGTGTTTAATGATTCCCCCAAGTATGCAAAAAGTCCTAGAGTTCATACTATATGATTATCCTAAATTGTTATAAGTGGTGAATTACAATCAAATTTATTCCATTACAATATATATGTGAGTCAAAATTTAAAATATTAATAGAAAAGTAATTGGAGGCTTCTGAGATATGAAACTAGAGGAAATGTGGGGAAAAATAACTGGACTAGTAGAAGCATAAATACAAAACTGATAAAAGTTAGACAAAAGAATATTTATTAAAGAATTAGAAAATGTAAAAGAATAAGATTGAACATGACCTTAGAAATGCTGATTTATGAAGGGATATATTATGACTGTTATAAAGTGGAGAGATGGTGTGGGGAGATAAAAAATTATAAAAATTATATAGGATGAGTTGATAAACCTGCTTTTGTGCAGATAATTGCACTAAAAAGAAATTTTTTTAAAAAGAATACATACATAGCAAGCATCAAGAAAAAGGTATAGATACAAATTTTAAATTCTTTTAGTGTAAAAACATTCCATCAATATTTCATATATAAGTTCTTTGAAAATAAAAATAAAATAAATATTCAATAATTGCCACCACTAGTTTTCCTCAGCTTCTATGATTTTTAATACAAATTACTGTAGAATCAAATTTCTAGCTTCGTTGTAAAATAATGAGCTTTGTAAATTGCTAAAGTTTTGAAAAATTTACTAATGATGCTTGCATTCCGTTCAAGGCTATATATATAATGACAATAATTTATATATTTAAAAATTATATTCTGTTTATAAATTAAATCACTACTTAAAAACTCATTTCAGATTCGATAGAGACTAATATATAACAAAGAATCTAGGTGGTGATTTAAGATTATGCAATTAAAGAGATTAGTTTGAATTGACAAATATGATTAATATCTTTGACTATTATTATTATTAAAAGAAACTGATTGGATTGTAATTTAATAAGATTTAAAAAACTAAACAATAGATAACCACTTGTGAAAGTGGATAATAAATTTTTACATTTCTTAACACTATTACTTCAAAAAAATTTGCATAAATACACGTTTATATTCATTAAGACAAAGCAACATCAAGAAAAGACTACAGAATTGCTCTTTTATTTAGATTTACATTTAAATTTTAAATGATTTAAATTTGAAGCAAAGGCGTAAAAAAAATCTTTGCTGATTCCAATTTACATTTTACTTCTTTAAAACATTTTCCTTTTCTGTAAAATTAATAAAATTTAAAGAGCACATTGAAATTTTTTACTATAATTAATTGTAATTTGTTGTAATTTTAAGATGAGGTTTTAAATATAATTTGTTGATTTTGCTGTATTTTTTATCAAAAAATTTAATCGTGTCAGTAATTTTTT
Organism: Epiperipatus broadwayi; assembly: GCA_028023455.1. NCBI lineage: Eukaryota > Metazoa > Onychophora > Udeonychophora > Euonychophora > Peripatidae > Epiperipatus > Epiperipatus broadwayi. The sequence continues at coordinate 18,422 of JAQFVV010015125.1, read as the reverse complement.
TCTTAAATTTATTTATATTTAAAACTTTCATTCTATTATATATTCTTGAAATATACGAATAAAGGCATCTGAAAAATATAAATGACATCCAAGATGCATTCCGTGAAGAACAGGCATTCTTTGATTGGCCCAGGTCACAAACTCGTTTATACAAGTCTTCATTGTTTATTTAATAAATGATGTAGATCGCATTATTACAATTTGATCTACAAATAGCAAACTTCCAATACTGCCATCTTTGACACATTTGAGTTAAAAATGATATGATAATCTCTTGACTAATAACTAATCATTAATGTATTTATCTAAAATGGATGACTTCAATACTGTGAGTGCAAAAATTTTAGCATTTATAAATTACATTGTAGTGATTAATTTATATGTATACTTTTTTCTTAAAATTTTCTTATGAATATTTATGTTGTTTTTTGCTCAAAGGGAGATTACGATTACTAGGCAAGAAGAACTGTGATCAAGGAATACTATTTGATTATCATTAATAACAAATAACAGCCTGGTCTTTATTTGCCATTCTTTAATGCATTTTAGTCTTTATATATATAGAGAGCAATATTAATTCTTATAAAAAATTATCTATCAATAAAAGAATTCATGGCATAGAGATTAGAATATCTGCCTAATTGAGTTATTAAGATGGAACCAGTATACTCAATTAGGCAGATATTCTAATCTCTATGCCATGAATTCTTTTATTGATAGATAATTTTTTATAATTTTACATATAGAAAAAAGATAAAATAGATTTTAAATAGACAATTTGCAGGCAAAAAGGTTTAAATTTTGGCCAAGTTAGTAACAGGTTTTAGAATTTTTCTTTTAGCCAGCCATTACTATTTGACAAAAGAATATTTAGTTATTTATAGAAAAAAGAATAAAACAAAATATATTTAAAAGATGTTATATTTTTTTCTGCTACATAAAATGAAATGTATATATACATATACACACATAGACACTCATATTGTTCCCTAACAATTAAATAATTAAACGACCTGGTTCACCATATTTGCATATTAAAAATTTATTTGCTCGACAGATTAATGTTTTTTGCTATAATTTGTTTCTAACATTAGGAAACTAGCCAAACTTAAAAAAAAACAAAACAATTCATATGCTGTATTAGATTAAAAAATTTACGAATTATAGGTTACCAGAAATTGGTTAAAAATGAAAATTCATAATTAACTTATTAGAAAGAATTGCTATATATAAAATATTCCACATATTTTTTTATTTTCAAATACTGCTTTATTATTTGAACCTCCCCCCTTTCTTATGCATACAATACGTAATATTATAATGTAATGTGCTTAATGATGGGGGGGAGGGGGTATTAATATAATAAAGCAGGTTTTGGAAAAAGCAAAGAGTGTGAAGTATTTTATGTTTTCAAATTAATAGGCAATTTTGGAAAAAAAAAATTACGAATAAAATATTATTAATGAAGTATTATTAATTCATCAAATAGAAGGAATTTCTCTATTAGTTTAATCAAAATGTTGATATCATTATAAAAGTTCTGACACAAGCTTTTATTTAGCTACTATAAAAAAAGTTTAAGCATTAAATTGAAAATAAAACAAAACAATCCAAAAAGTAAATCAAAAAGCACTCATAAACCGAGATATATACATTATATGACATTTAAATTCTTTAATATGAATAACTTTTTTAATAAACTACTTCACTTATTTACGACATGCAATAACACATGCATATAATTATTGAAAAGTAAATTATTAGAAAATATATGCGATTAGTCTACCTAGAAAAATCAATAATAGCTTTAGGAATATAATAGCATTTAGAAAAAGTACTGAAGATAAAAACATTAGAAACAACTTACAGAAAAAAAATTAAATAATCAATCTTATGACTTATAACAAATGCTGAGATTAGTGTCTAGGAAAATCCAATAGTTTTCAACAGTCTGCCATTCTACCATTGCAATAAATTGAAAGTTTAATGCAATGGTAGAATGCAAACTGTTGAAAGTCTATTGAATTTGATACAAATCATGAAAGTGAGAAGCACTATTTTCTTATATATCATTTTATAATTCACGGAGGTGATATGATGTGATGCATTATAGCTTTTTCTTTATTGGAGTCAAAAATCTCTCAGCCACTACGCTCATAGAAGCCTGTTAGCCATTTTACCGTCCCTTTCTAAACCCCACCCTAAGTTTCTCCCATATTCTTTTCTATCCTGTTCCAACCCATTTCCACAACATCATCTTTGTCCACTCTATGGGCTTTATATCTAGATCCTTTTTTCTTTTTCCAAATCCAGCATAAAAACCCAAAACTCATTTTCTGTATAATCACTTTGTTTATTTATTCTCCCATAACTTCATTATTTGTACCATTTCTACTTGTAAGCATTTACATTCAATTAATAGATGTCTAATATTTTCCATGCCTTCCTTACATAACTTGCAGATTAAATCACCCACATCTCTCCATTTATGTGTATATTCCCTTGTTGTTGAGCCTTAAACAGTAAACTACTTTTCTTGCTGTTATCATAAATTAATTCACGTCCAATATTCTGTTTACTTCTCTATATATATTTAAACTTTATTTACTCTCCATACTAGCTCTCCATCTCCCTATTTTTTATTAATACATCTATTCTTCAATCCCATTCTTTGACACTATAACACTCAACAATTTTCCTAACACAATCATCCTATCTTTTGTACAAGCATAGAAACATAAAATCTTTATTCAAATCTTTGACATACCATACTTACCTTTCTCACCACCTTGTTGCCTATCCTTTACTTGTAACCCAATTAAATACTATTTTGGCTATTTTTGTACTATCCATAAATTGCAATCTACCAAACATTTTGCTTTTTGCATCTTTCATATAAAAACTTGACCATTCACATATATGCATCTAATGCATATCTTCCTACTTCTCTTTGTACTTTTTCTATGTAATCTAACACCCCTTTACTAACACATAACACATCATTACCATAAGTTACCCTGCTACTGCCAATCTCTTCCCTACAATTCTTGCTACATCAAATTTATTATATGAAAACATTGTTAATTTCTTTATAAATCACTTTTCTTTCTTTGTTTCACTTATCATTTTTTACTTTTATTTATGCAAGCATTTTCTCTGATTATTTAAAATTCCCAAATAGTATAACTATTCTCCACATTTAACTTTATATCCACCAATAAAAATTCTTTTGCTTCTTTTTCCTCAACATTTACCCACCCTTCCACACATCTTCAGTATAACTTTTATATCTTCCCTACTTTCTGTGAAGAGAAAAATATCATCAGCAAATAAAAGATCTGATAAAATACACACTTTCTTGCCATCTATTAATGGTAACTCTACTCTCTTCATAGTTTTTCTATTGCTCTCTCCATTTCTCTCAAATATAACAAAATAGATGACATAGGGCATTCTTGTCTTAGTCTCACCCCACTTTTAACTCTGATTCTATATTTCCTAATTCTCTCTTCTGTGCCATCTTATTAAAACATAATAAAATTAAATTTTGCCCTATTTCCCAAATTCATCACCATCTCTGCTGTCCATGCACCTAAATGTCTTGCCTTTCCACTTTTCAATTTCTTCCCTGCCTCATTCAAATTCATTTTCTGTAAAACTAATATTTCCATTACTATGTGCTTTAATGTTTGTTATCACCCTGTCCTTCACTTCTAACATCTTTTCTATATTCACTACATACTTATTTAATATTGTCTCTAATTCTGCTCTAAAGCTACACTCTTTTTCTTCATCATTTAGTTATACTATTTCTCTCTCTCCTACATTCCTTCTTTTAATATATTTCCAAATTTTTTTACTCCATCTCTTCCACTTTTATTAATATCCTTCAATAATTTACTATTTAATTTCATTTTCTTCTCTATAATTATCCATTTTAGCCAACTTCGTTTTTTTAAAAAATAGTTTTCCCATTTAATATTAACATCTTTTCCACTTTCTTTGCTGTTAATAGCACATTTATATTCTCTGCATGTTTTTCCCCTCTCTTTTACACTTTTACTAATTCTCATTTTTATTACTTTTATTCTTCTGAATATTCTCATCTAAAACCCTATTTGCTACTTGTTTTACTACATCATACCAGACCTTATATTCATCCCTAACAAACACTCCCATGATTTTTTTTACTTTTATTTTATATTCTTCTAAACTTATTATTATCATTCATTCTCAATCAACATCTTTCACTATTCTTTCTACTTTTATTACTATTTTCCATCACATTACTAACCATTTCTATTATAAAGCAATTATGATCACTATTACATACTCTCTTTTCATTATCAAACACTTTATTTTTCAATACTTTATTCATTCCCTCTCTACTAACACATAATCTATTGTGTAAAATATATTATTTTTAGACTATGTGTATTGCTTCCTCATAATTTGATAAATTTCCAAAACTCAAATTCACTCTTTGACAAAAAATTTTCAAAAACTGTCCATTCTTGTTATCCATGTCATAAATTTTTTCAATATGCCTCTTCATATCTCCTATAACCATTATTTTTGTCCCTTTTTTTGAAACTCTGTATACTCTTAACTAGGCATTCATATATGCTACTGTTCCACTACATTATAGTTTGACTATCTCCAGTATCCACATAAACTATAGCCACCATTCATTCTTGTTATCCTATTATCTCAAACCACAAATGTTCTTGACACTTTATGGTATTTAAATATTTTTTGACATAACTCTACACCCCCTATTCATACCATGCCAGGCAAAGTCTTCCAATATAGGTTCTTTGTCTTCTCTTAGATATGTTTCCACCACAGTTAATATCTCAAGCTCTTCATTTTTAACTGCTTTGTTTACTTTCAGACACTTTTCTGGTCTTCTAGTACTTTGCAAGTTCAAATATTCAATTTTAACAATTTCTTCCTTTCTTATTACTGTTTTATAAATTGTTTTCAATCTTTCTTTTCTATTACATTTGTAATTAGCTTGCTTATCATTAGTTTTACAGACCTATTCCCTCTCCACATCTACATTTATATCTAAATCAGCTACCTTTTGTTTCTTACATATTCCATTCTTACTTTCAAAATTAAAACTTTATTTACACCTTAGTGTAGATACAAAAAAATCAATGATAGCATAAAACCACATCAACCATTCGTATCTTTCTTTTTGATAATACTGTAATGTAACTACCCCCCACCTTATACATTTTCCAAACTATAATATTTTTCATAAATGAAACCCCCCCCCCCCCAATACTTCACTTCCTTGTTTTGCTAAGTGCAATCCATCTTTACTATATAACTCCCTCTTACTAATAAAAAAATTCCACATATCCACAAACATAACATTATTTTTCTCGTATAATTTTTTCAATCTCTCACATATAGAACATACTCTATCTAACATATACCTATTGTCAAATCTTGATAGTAACCCAATTACTCCTACTCTTACTTTAACTGTATTCAAACCAATAATCAGTTCTTTGTACTCATCCATTATTCTCTCTGATGGCTCTGATAAATTATTTGTCCTTACCATAACATAAACATCTCTACTCTCTTGCTTTTTTACATTATCTGTAACATCCTTCATTTTAGCTCCAGGCAAACATACTCTTACATATCTATTTCTATTTTTCCTTACAATTACATGTCCACATTCTCTAATTAGTGAGTCCTGTATTAAGACTGTTTCACAGATTACTTTCCCTACTTTAACTGTAATATTCTCTTCTACTTTCTGGATTTCCTGATCTACTTCTTCCTTATTGTTTCCATTCATTAATTCCTTCATCTGCTCACATTTGATCTCTAATGCTTTTAATTTTACTTCTACATCCTTTACCCCTTCTACTATCTTACTTATTCTTTGCCTATCTCCATTGTCCTACTTATTTTATTATCCCTATCTTCTGTCACTCCGCTAAATATATATTCTATTCTATCTTCCTTAACTACATTTTCATCCATTTCTCCTGACTTTTTCTTTAAACTATCTACACTTAGATATATTTTTCATCTGTATTATCACATTTATACATTATCTACACAACCATACACTTTTTTACATCATTCCTAGTCTTATTTAAATATTTCCAATGGAAAACTTTATCACATACAGTATATTCTATCAAAGCACACCTAATTTTCGTATTGTGGGATACAAATCCAATTCATATTTCCTTATTTTTCAATTCCCTTATTCTATATTTAAATTAATGATTTTTCTACTACTTTTTAAAACTCTTTATACAAAAGGAAAAAAAAACTTTTTTTTAAATGAAATCGATAAATACGTGCTCCGCTAATCTTACACCTCAAACATTACCCTCTTTCTCAAATAAATCACTCTCTTTCTTACATTGAAAAATTATTTAAAAGCAAACCGACTAAAAACAAACTAATCTTATGTATGACTTAGTTTTAAAACATCTTTGCAATAAACACACACACACACATAAAAATATTTTTTCCTTTTATATTTAAAATAGTGTATTGAATCACTTTCCAAACAATAGCAATATTTTTCTTGATCTTTCAAAATCCAATTAAATCTACCACTCTGCATTCCAACTTTCTTTTCTCATCCACTCACTAGGCAAAACACTTCAAACATCAGGACCACTCAGTGCAAGCCAGAGAAATCAATGGATGCTGGGGATATTGGATGAGTAGGCACTAGATATGGACTTTATTATGCACAAACCTTCTAGCATCCATTGATTACTCTGGCTTGCACTGAGTGCCGTAATGTATGGAGAGTTGTGCCTCTCTCTGTATTATCAGATTGTATAAGCATAATGAATGGTAATCATGTGAACATTTTATAATTCAATTGTTACTAATTTTCTTCTTTTAAATATACTCACAGAAAAGATAGTTTTTTTACTATTTAGTTTTATTAATACCTAGCCTGCTTTCAATATATTTACTATATTTTATTCATGACATATATTACCAGATATATCATTTTAATAACTAAAAGCTCTGATATTTCTTTATCAAATATTACATAGTTTCTGAATGTCAAACCATTCTTTTTTTTTTTTACTTTCAATTATAAATAATTAATTTTCATAATAGCAATCATGCAAAAAAGAAAAAAAAAGCCAACAATATTTAATGCTAATAAAATAAAATAAGATAGAAATTTGGTCCTTTAGATCATTCTGATAGTAATACATTGTGTATAATATCTTAATTTATTATATTATTTTAAACAATTATCTTCAGTGTATAAAACATCTAGAAAACAATACAAATAAATAGCTATTTTAAATGTGTATAATAATTACAATCATGTATATGTGTTTAATTAAATACATAGTATGTTAAAATTAAGACTGTCTGGAATAAAAGATGTTATTATTATTTGATAAATAAATATCTAGCTATTTGCAATAAGTAGATGTTAATTTCCATATAGTTTTTTTATACACCAATCTTGAAATCTTTTGATATAAAATTGTAAAATTTTCTGATCATCAAAATTATTAAATAGTTTCATACAATCTAATATTATCTGCAAAGCAAAAAATTTTAAAACCAATTACACACTGCTCTATATCCAAACAATAACCTGAAAAAGTAGTGACCCAAGTATACTTACTTGAGGCACTCCAGCATTACTAAATATGTATATGGTTTATAGACCCAAAAGAAATAAAATTAGATCTATTTGAGACAAAAAATACAAACCACTGTGGAAGTGCACAACTAAAACCAATCAACCTGGAGTGATCTACTTGGTCAAATGCTTTGCTTAAATCAAAATAAATTACAATTAGCTGCAACCTGTTATCAATTGTATTTGCAACAGCATTTTGAATATGTATCAAATTAGTGTCAATCTTTTCCAAAAAAATTCTAGATATACATAATAATTAAAATAATAATAATGATGATAATAATAATGATAATGATGATGGTAATTATGATGATAATAATAATAATGATAATAATAATAATAATAATAATAATAATAATAATAATAATTCAATTCATATTTATTACATGAACTTCAGCACTTTCACTTTAACAGAAACACATAAGTAAATATTATTACATTATTACTAATTCCAAAATCAATATAAAAATAAAGAAAGCATTATACAATAAATTTATGTTTTAGCAAAAATATACAAAAATAAAAAACATTACAAGTCATAATCAAAATATGGAAATATATATAAAGACATTATCATCATCATCATCATCATCATCATAATAATAATAATAACATAGCAGTTAATCTTAGTCCTGTCACCATGTTCATTCCAAAAACTTATGCTTCAACTCCTAAAAGTTTTCTCAATATCATCTTTATTAAAGATAAATTTTACACTTTATCAACAATACAATAAAACTTGATTACATAGCATACTTTTTAACAAAATTTCCATGTGTGTACATAGAAAAATGTAATCACATTTATTTTTGACCAAAATGAGAAATAAAATAAAGATGGTAATCTTGGTTTTAAAAATTGTATAATTATAGTCTTACAGCAATCCTTAGTTTTTTTTCTGTATGACAGTTGCAAGTTGTCAAGCTTTCAACCCAAAAATTCTTAAAAGATGTAATTCATAATAACATATTTTTCTATTTTCCCAAGATGAAATTCATGCTGATTGTCAATTTTCTTTTTTTATAAGGTGCAATCCATGCTAAACTAGTGTTTTTTCAAAGTGCAATCCATGCTAACTAGTGTTTTTCCATCTCCAGATGCAATTCATGCTGACAAGTGTTTTTCCATTGTCCCAAGATGCAATTATTCTAACTAGTATTTCTCCCATTTTTCCAGCATCCAATTCTTGAACACTAGGATTTTTCCATTTTCTCAAGATGCAATTTATGCTAAATGGGTGTTTTCCCATTTTCCCAGAATGCAATGCACACATTAACTGGTGTTTTTTCATTTTTCCACAATGCAATTCATGCTGAAATATTTTCCACTTTCCCCGATTGCAGTTCATACTGACTAATGTTTTTCCATTTTCCAAAGATGCAATTCATGCTGACTATTGTTTTCCTAGGATATAACCCATGATGAACTAGTATTTTTCTATTTTCTCAGAATGCATTTCATGCTACATAGTATTTTTCCAATTTTCTTAAGATGAAATTCATGCATACCAGTGTTATTTCATTCTGAAGATGCAATTCATGCTGAACCAATGTTTTCTGTTTCCCCAAGATGCAATTCATGCTGAGTAGATTTTTTCCATTTTTCCAAGATGCAATTCATGCTGATTAGTATTTTTCAATTTTTTCAAGATGCAATTCATCCTTATTAGTGTTTTTCATTCTTGTTGCCCCAATGTTTTTCCATTTTCTCAAGATGCATTCCATTTTCCCATGATGCAATTTATGCTTACTAGTATCTTCCCAAGATGCAATTCATCCATACTAGTGTTTTTCATTCTTCCAGGATGCAATTGATGCTGAACCAGTGTTTTTCCATTTTCCCAAGCTGCAATTCATGCTGACTATTTTTTTTCCATTTTCCCAAGATGCAATTCATACTGACTAGTATTTTTCCATTTTTTTTTCAGATGAAACTTATGTAACAAACGAACAATAAGACCTAGCTATGAAAACTATAGTACTCTTACTAAATGAGCTCAATTTTTACAGGACCATATGTCAATGTAACACCAACTTCAATCCCTACTCCATATATTTTCAATCATACTATCATGCATTTCACATATTTTTCTCAATATCATATTTAAAATTTCGATGTAAATCTAATTTGGCATATGTTTCTTGTTATGTAATAATTATTTTTCTTTTAATTAATATAAATCATGTCTTCTTTCCTATAACAATCAAGATTGTAATATAATGAATCAATTTGTATTTAAGACCTCATGTTTTCAAATATAACTTATGTAACCCTTTTTGAGTCTCAATAAAGTTTACTCTTTGAAACAATAATAATAATAATAATGATAATGCTGATGATGATAATAATAATGAAAAGAAGTTTCTGAAAAAACATTTGTGCAATAGGGAATATATAATCATGCCACAAGAGATCATTAGAAAAGTTAACGTCAAATGTATTTAGATTGGATACATTTTGGAAAATTACAGAGTAAAAAATTTGATTTGAAGGCATAAAAAAATGGTGATTTCTAATAAAAAAAAAACAAAATTCTAAATCCTATGATTTTAAAATGCAAAGTAAATTGTTGGAATATTTTCCACATCTATAAACATACAAGAGATCTATAGTTGTATTATCAAAATAGACGTAATATAAAAAGCAATTCACATTTCTCCCTCTCTTGCACTGGCACACGATTCAAATTCCATTCTCTTTTAATTCTGATTCAATCTATGTTCAAATTGAAAATTATAAAATTCTGTTTTAGTAAAATTAAAAAAAATGTAAGCAACATTTCTAAATTGTCTCACTGCTAAATCACGTGATATCATTTTAAATTTATTAGTTTACATTATCTAGGAAGTGGAATTTTGTTATCAAAGACAGATTCATTCGATCAACTATACTTACATCAAATTTATTTTATTGGCAAAATAAAAAACAAAGATGTCAGTGAGGTAAGATTAGAAATTGTATTCCAAAAATTTAGATTTTTTTAAAAAATGTTGTATAGATTTATTATTTAAGTAGTATTGTCTAGTCTAGCGTTGTTAGCCGAGAGGTCATCGCATCCGCCTTGCAAGCAAGTCGTTTGTGGCAGACGGTTCGCGTCCCGGTAGATGCTATGACATATGAAAAAAAAAAAAGTAGTATTGTCTACATACATTCTAGCAATATTTATATAAATTAAATAATTAGAGGAAGTTATAATTAAAATATTTTTCAGCGAAAATATTGTTTAATAACAATAAATAATTAGCTTTTATAAAATTAATGAAGAATATTAATTAAATATGTCTATAGATAGTTTAATAAAAAATAATTCTTAAAATTTAAAGAATGTGCGGTGTATATTATCTATCGGGCATGATAATTTAAGACCAGTGGTTTTCAATAAATGTGATATTCTTCTTTCTTAGAAAGCCTTTGGAAAGGTTTTTTTTTTTGGGTGGTGGTGGTGGGGAGGGGAAGGCATTTTAAGATCATAAAGTTGAATATGTAAGTGCTAGAAGAACGGCTTTTAAACATAATAATAATAAATTAAAGCACAAGTATTTAAATTGCAACACATGACAGAATTTTCATCTAAATATACATAAAGCGCTTTGACACATGAAAAAAAAAAGATGTATTTTTTATAATTACAATTATAGTAACATAACCAAAAATTATTATTATTTTTTCTCATGTGTCACAGCATCAGCTGAGAAGCGAACCTGCTAACCCGGGACAACTGCTTGAAAAGCAGCTATCGCTGACCTCTCAACCACCAATGCTTGACAAAAATTAATATTTACGCTAAAATTTAAAATACATTTCATATACATAAAATGAAATAACTTTTAAGTAGCCAACAGAAAGACAAAGTCCTTTTCAATAGCGCTCATAAAATAATAGTCAAAAGAAAGGCATTATCCACAATTTATTAGATGATAAAGATGTTCAATTGAATTAATTATCATAAGATTATTTGAAAAAAGTCCCAAGACTGACAAAATCTGAATAAAAATTCAAGGTTTACTTACTCTATAAGATCATAAATTTAAATGTAAACTATGCGAGTAAATCACCCCCCCCCCCATAAAGTATAAAAGTATGATAATGTTATATGAAAATACCAATGTTCAATGTGATGTAGAATATATAACTCCAGACCAGTGATATTCAATAGAAGAAAATTTTCTTCATAAATGTATTTACAATTATAATTCTATATTATAATTGACAAGAATGATGTTTGTGAAATTTTTTTCATATCACCATACCCATTGCCATCTTACTATATGATTTTCACTGATAAATGTTACAAAAGAATTCCACATTTAACTATTTGTAACTTATGTTTTCAAAAAATTAATTGAGATTATTATTCATATTGGTATTGCTTAGATGTGGATTGCTTCCATGTATTTTGATTTATAAAATATGAAAAAGTTATAGCAATAAAATGATAGGCCCAGCTTATTTTTTGATCTGCAAATCTTGGTTTGTTTCTGAATAAAGCATAATTATAGACTATTGATTTTTAGATCTATAGAGAAGAATGATGAAGACTATTAAACTATATTAAAAACAATGTTTCAACACTTTATTAATATTTAAATCCCAATAACTTTTTTTCTGAAAAAAAAAAAAAAAGCACTCATTTTCCAATGTAATTTCATACATAATAGATGAAGTCCTATCTATTAGTTAATCAGTAGCAAAAATGTTTGCTCAGTCAAGGCAATGTAAAGGCATGAGCTTTAGGGATTCTATCCTAAGTGCCTCCACCAATTAGAGAACCATTAAAAATTAAATAAAAAATAGAAATGTCATTTCAATTATGAATACTAAATTAAAATAGAAGAATTCTAAATTATGTATTTAATATATCAAATATATTTCTTATATTATATTTGAGCACAAGCACTATAGAAAAATTAGATACTTAAATGAATACATATTTATCATATCACAATTTGGGACACAATATGGATTATGATTAATAGTTCCTTTATTTTTCTTCTATGCTGTCTTTATTTTGAAATCTGACATTGGTATTAATTATTGTAATGCCATTATAATATAAATATAACATTATTATATCATGATCTGTTATAATTAATTTTTAATATACACTTAAAATCAATGTTATTGAAGACTTAAAATTTCTAAGAAATTATTCGAAATAAATCCATGAATTTGAATCAAGATTAGCCTAATAAAAATATATTAAATAATATCAGAAACCTAAAAACAGTTAATCTAACTCTGTTTCAAGTAAAAAGGTTAATTCCACGTTTTGTAAAACTATGCATTATATTATTTAAAAATAAGTCACTAAAACATAAATGACAGACTTAATAATTCATTAAAGGTAATTATAATTTTAAGAACAGATTATTTTGTCAGTTGTGCAATGATAATAATAAAAAATTCTCTCTTTGATTTCACTAAAAAAATAGTTTTAAAAGGAAATTGCTTTAAAAAGTTTATTCATTATTTGATTTAGGTTTAAAACTTTGATTTTTTCAAATTATGAATGACATGAATATTAGTATTTTAAAAAAATGAAATGGCATATTTTCCAGGTTTATATAAACAACTAACTGAATTTATTCTCAAGGTATAAAACAATAATATTAATATTAAGAATGTAGTAGTTAGTCTCCTGTATCAGCAAACTCATTCTTATTTTCAGTAATCTAGGATTTACAAAAATATTAAAATATATATATTAAAAATTAGTAATTTTGAATTCATAAATTTTATATATGTACATGATGTTATAAAAGCAGTACCACAAATCATATTTCTATCAACCATTATCTCTTCTCATGCATTCAATCAAACACGTTTTTCTTCTATTAGATTTATTATTATACTATCTTTTTTCATTAGCACATTATTTTATTAAACTGTACACTTTTAAAATGAAAGCTAAAAATGGAAAAAAAAACAGTTTTCTTAGAACGTGAGCATATAATATGTCATGTTTTTGATCTAGGAAAAGTTAAAGTTATGTATCAAAAATACAAATAATATATAAAATCAAGGATCAAATAGCATTCCTATTAAGGCACTATAAAATTGAAATGAATGAATAATGTGATACATGAGATTAAAATTAAAATTATTAAAGTCATAAATATGATACAGTAAGATATTGAAAATTGTTTTGGATATTATATATGTAAATTACATTAAAATTATATCTGTTTTAAAGCTTTTTAAAATTATATATATATATATGCATTTTAAATATGTATACTATACTGGGCTCAATTAACTATTACATGACTTGTAAATAATTACAGTGAATATGTTATACATGTTTATCATCATATGAAGTTTGCAATTATCCACAAGAAAGGTTGAAATTATATGCAGTGGACACAGAGCAACTACTTACTGCAAATGAAGATCTCATGAGTACATAAGTAATGTCTTCCATAATTTTCTTTCAAATTGAACTTTATATAAGTCAGATTTGAGATTTGATTGATTTTCCTAGTAGAGAGATAGAGTTTAATCTATTGTGAATAATAATTAAATATCCCATTGTTATTTTATTGCAATTTCTTTTTTTAAGACCTATTATATTTAAGAATTAAATAACTACTTTTTCTTTTTTTCCAATTACTATCTTATTTGTGTTATGACTAACTATTTATCTTTCATTTTGCTTTGGAGATATATCTATAAAGACTATAGATAGCTGGGAATTATGATGATATTTTATCTTCAGTTTTTAGATGCTATGATAAGTGTCAGGAAAAAATCTTTCTTGGAAAAAAAAATCAGATTATAAAAAAAAATAAAAGTCAAATTAAATTGCAATTTGAGACATAAGATATAGTTGAATTTCATAAGGTGAAGATCTCCCCCCCCCCCCCCCTAAAATGGATATTGTTCTTGGGAAAATATTTTTCTAAAAGTGCCATGATTGTATATGTGAGTCTGTTATATTTTGAAGCTCTTATAATTTATTTCAGAATGTTCCCTAATTTAGTTAAATCCTGAAATATTATTATAATATTGCATATTAGATAAAGGTAACATAAGTTTTTGCATTATTTATTTTATTTTCTTAGGTAATACGACTACATTTATAGCAAAAAAGTAAACTGAGAAGCTTAAAAAAATTCCTTTAATGGTGTGAAGCCGATATATATTCCAGAATAATTTTTTAATGTATTTTATTACTAAGAAAGTTACATATAATAATTATAATAACTACATCGTTTAATTTCATATCCTTCAGAGTTTGCTCCATATTTCACCAAATATTGTATTAAAGTCTATTTATATAAATAATAATTTATTTTAATTTTCTTGGATATACTGCAATTTCTTGCGTCATCAATAAAAGGAAAGTTCTTCATATCATGTTATATATAGTTTTGATATATTTTCAGATAACATTCTAATAAAAATAATTTCTGAAAAAGATTTTTATATTTTCTAGTGTTAAAAATGTTAAAATTTATAAAACATAATACTTTTATGCAGGTATAAAAAATTGATTTGTTCTATATGTAGTTGATTGAAAGTTTGCATCAGTAAATATAAATGGCTATTTATTTATATGCTGATATATTGCTTATAACACACCTTTCATATACACTTTAATGCAATAAATTTTCTTAAAAACTTTTTTATTTTCCTTATTTATATGCTGATGACAGAAGTAGCAAAAAAATAAAGTTTCAGTTTCTTAATAATTATTTGTTAATATTTTTTTCACTAATGTATTCAGCTTTTGATTTTCATGACTTCATTTCAAATCATATTATATTTTTCAGCAAATTCTTTTTTTTTATATTGTAGAATAAATTAATTAAGGGGAAATGATAGATTTAATTTTCCCATATGTTTTTTATAATATCAACCAATAATGTATTTTTTAAAAATAATAATATGATAGTTTCCAAACACTGCTTTTCAATAATAGTGCAAATATTATTATAAATTGTTAAGTTGTAAAAGGGTGAGAAAAGTAGAAAATCAAATACATAATTTATTTTGTTCCATCGCTTCAGTAATTATAATTATCTATCAGTTTTAATTTTAATTTGGAAAAGTAACTAAGAATAAAAAATTTTCTCTTAATTAAATTATTTAACAATTTTTGATTTTAATTTTTGAGAGAGATAAAGTAGATAAAGTTTTATGTTTAGCAAGATTTTTAAAAAAGAAAGAAAAATATAAAAAGGTTTAAATTTTTTATTAAACATTGTTTTAATTAATTCATTTTTTTCTTTTCCCTTTATTTCTGTTTAAAACAAAAACCAATGTTTATCAAATCAAGGATTATTAAAGGATTATCTTATTTTTGGCATAGGAAAAATAACTATAGAGGAATAATTTTTCATTGTGATTGGAATTTAATTTTTTTTATCATTGACTTGTTTTGCAATTTTAAATTTTGAAGAAATAACCGTTTGTAAAAAAACCCAATTAATTAGAGTTAAATTTTATCAGATAGGAGATAAGATTATCATTAGATGGATACAGAATTGTTCCAAAAATTATGAAGTGGGTAAATCAATAAACCTCGGTGTCTTATAAGAAATAGGCTTTCTTGGCTCAGCTGATGAGGAGAGCATGGTCAGTAATTATTATTTTTGATTCAGCTGTGAAAAATATGTTTTCTAAAATGGAGTTAAGTACAATTTTGTGCTAAATTTAGCTAGAAGTTAAACATCATCAACCTCCAAGTAACCATCACAAAAACAACATAAAAAATAATATTAAAACAGGCATGTGATGTTTATTGGCTTAAAAGAGAATATTCCTGAAGTAATCTTCAACAAACCATGTCTCCATCCAAAAGACTGCCTGCCTCTGTCTCTATATGTTAGCCTGATTTGAAAAGTTATTAGAAAGAAAAAGTGAATAAATTCATTATGTGTAGAAGCATAAAATATTCTATTTGCAAAAAAGAAGAAATTTGGCTGTATACATTAGCCTACAAATATGTGTTAATGGAGAAACCTATATGAACAAAACTAACATGGAAAAAAGTGAAATTGACAATTGCCCAAGAAGGATTCAAAAAAAAAAAAATCTATGATAAAAAGTACTTTAATGTATATATATTCAAATTTGTAGATGAGTTTTAATAAATAAATGATAATAATTAATAATGCTGTTAAGATATTTTTTGTTACATGGAAAAAAATTTTCTTTATATTATTTTCCTTCCAAAATTATAAAAAGGATATTAGATAATTTAAAAATTTTATCTTTATTAGATAAAATTTTTTATAAGTAAATAATATTTGATCATATCAAATAATTTTTATCACATGTTTTTTTATTCATTTGATTTTCTCTCCTAAATTATAAAAAGGTTTTTAACTAATTTAAAATTTCCTTATCTCTCTGATTGTGAAAAGTTGTTTTTCAGTTTTAGTTATTGAAAGGAAAATAATTCAATAAGAGTAAAAATTAATTTAATGAATAAAAATCAACTGGTTAATCATTTTTATATAAAATTATATTTTTGATAAAAATGTATAAATTGAAATTATCATATTATCACATCATTTTTTAATGTTTTATTATTAATCAGTTAGTTTATTAAATAAATGTAAAATAAGTTTAAATGTCTTTATTATGCCAGCTATCTGTTTTATAAATAGCTGTTTGTATGATTTGATTCTATAATAGCATAATGTTTTAGGGATTTCTGAATGATCCCAGTAAAATATTTCACTTATAGTAAAATAAACCTATAAATTTGTACTTTCTCTTATTCACAGTCACTAGGGTTTATGTTTGTGTTTGACATCCAGATAATACTGTGTGGTGGAAAAATATCACCTTTAAAATCCATTCACTGCATTTTGTTTTTTTTATTATTAGAAATTAAGTTATAGTTTACCTGTACACTCATGATACCCATATGGCCAGAGTATTGATGATAATTAGCATATATAAATATCTCAGCATCATTTTTTTATTATGAGTGATAGCATTAGCACTTAAGTATGTGCATCTAGGGTTGACAATAGCTAGATAATCAGCCTGTTTAATTTGTACAAGAATTGACTGTTGATTTGACTGTTTATGTGTAATTCTGGATTATTTATAGTTTATAACTTATTATTAGTATCACTACATTGTTTAGATCAGTGCTGAGTACATGCTTCTCATAGTATTCCTTTATATCCTATATATATATATATAAATCCTAGATAGGATATAGAATAAAATATCTTTATACAACAACAAAATAACATATGACAATAGCTGTAACACAAGCCTATAATTATGCTTTTGTATCTTTATAACACACATTATATAACCCTCCATTCGTTTTTCATTATCCAATTATTACAGTTAAAGCTATTGTCACATATTATTTTGTTGTTATATAAAGATATTTTATTCTATGTCATATCTAGAATTTATTTTTAAAGGATTTAGTTCCTTATAGTTTAGATGTTTAAATTATAACGTTTAAGAATTTGCATCGTGGAACATTTATGGATATATATGAAGGGCAAGCTTAATTTAAAGGAGATGGGAAAGGTAAAAGAATTGATTAGATTGTGTTTACATATAGAGAAAATTAAAGGACAATTAACGTATTTAAATAGTTGTAGAGCTTATAATGTTGTTCCTAAGGATTGTAAAATTTACGTTAAAAGTAATAAAAAGATATCAAATAACCGAAATTAAAACAAAAGTTAGAGAATTATATTTTGAAAACTTTTATAAATGAAAAATATAATATATTAAATGGTAGTATAAATAAATGTAAATAGCAATACGTAACTTT
>JAQFVV010015124.1:0-20187 GCA_028023455.1 Epiperipatus broadwayi | reverse complement strand
TGTACATTTTTTCTATTAATCTTGATCACTTTCTTTTACATCTTCTTTCAATCTGTTTTATTTTAACAAAAACTAAAGCTAAATAATTTAACACATTATTTAATAAAAAAAAAAACATAATAGATCAATGTATTAAATATTATTACAGTTTATCAATCTATCATCTATATATATATATATATATATATATATATATATATATATATATATATATATATATATATATATTACTTGCACACATAAATCTATATATATATATATATAAATGAAAAACAATTTTTTTTTCTATTTAAAGAATATATATATGTGTGGGAATGAAAAAATATATATATAATACATATTTTATATATATCATTGCTTGAGAAGTTTTAAAAAAATATTTTATACTGCAATAGCATTTTCCAAATATTATTAATTTTCTTAAATTCACACTTTTTATTGATGCTCTTAGGCATTAAAAATATATATATATTCTTTTAACGGTCTCTGGTCATATTGTACACTTTTTTTGAATATGTGTTTTATTAAAATTGATGTCATTGTTGGTTAATTTAATGTGTGAAAAATTGTCTGATGAATTTTAGAAAATGTGTTCTTTCTTCTTTATGTTTATTCTATAATTAGTCTGTCCATTGTATGACCATTAACAAACACCACATACAATTTCATATATACCATGAAACTCCAAAGAAATTTTATCTTTAGAGCATGGACATAATTCATTGATTTTTTAATGTAGTATAAATTGTGAGTACATATATATTAAATTAGATAATTTCATAAATTTTTACATTAATAAAGAATAGAGAGATTATATCCCTCAAAGTAAAGATAACTTTTAACTTATTGATGTTGCCAGAAAATAATTTATTACTCATTGAGTATTCTGAGAATAAACAATAGTTTCTCAACCTATACAATAGCTCTATTGTTATAGCTTTAGTGAAGTATAAGAGATTCCCCACTTACTTTAAATTCAACTTTTTATAAGGATTTAAACTATAAAGCTATGTTTCATATGTGTGAGACTGCAATAGATTAGGGTCTTCCTTAACTATCTGCAGATAATAATTAATCTTTTTCCAGAGAAATATATATGTAAAATAAGATATTTTTATAAATTTTTAATATTAATAAAAAAATAGAGATCAACAGATTACATTTAAACAAAGACATTGTTATACCTTTTGATATTGCCAGGTAATGACTAATCTGTAACTGAATATACTGCAGCTAAACAAGTTTTTTTCTGTTAACTTGTACAGTAGCTTCTTTGTTACAAGTTTTAATGAAGTTACTATTATGCTAATTTACAAGCATGATCCCTAAAGAATTATTTAAATAAACCTATAAACAATGTCCATGCTTTTTTATATCAATGCCTATCTATTTTCTAAGATAAAAGTTATATATTGTAAATTTTCTCAGTAACATATTCAGACTAGTTTGCTTTTTAAAATAAATTTATATTCTTAATGTTACATTTTTAATAAGCTGTAAAATGAATATGCACAAATATATATATATATATATATATATATATATATATATATATATATATATATATATATATATATATATATATATATATATATATATAATTTCTAGGTGACTGATTATTTAATAAAATATGGGTATTTGGATGCTAAAGACTCCATATTGGATTCTGATATCAGGCGTGCATTAAAGAAATTTCAAAAATATGTAGGCGCACATCGAACAGGTGAGTCTATAAAATAAATTATTAGATTATAAGAAGTATGTTACCTCCCCTAATATTTCTATATAATTATATTTTGATTCTTTTATAATGATTGCAACAAGATTTTATACCAGGTCTGGCTTTAAATCTGAAACTTCAAGCAAACTTTTGGAAATTACATCCTTCATTTTAACATAAAAATGCAGAAGGTGTAATACTTTTATCATATATATATATATATATATATATATATTGTAGATATATATAGTATTCAATTATTTAAAAAAAAATTTTTTTTTTATTCTTTTATACATACAGAGATTTATATGTATAGATTTATTATTATGAATAAGCAGTTCTTTTTGTGATTTATTATATAATATTTTTTTTATTAAATAATATGTGTTAAATTTATTTAACTTTCATTTTGTTAAAATAGAGTAAATCAGAAAAGTGTGAAATAAAGCAGTTAAGATTGTTAGATTAGGAGATAAAAATTGTACACGTGTGAAACAATGAATAGATCTGTACAAACACAAAGATGCTTTTACACTTATTTCTGATGGCTATAGATGGCCAGCTTTGTTGTTATCTGTATCTTAAGATTATTTTTACAAAAGAGGTGCTTTGATGTAGATAACGATAGCGATCAATTTTAAGTCAAACTTGTGAAGCTTTGATTTTTTTTTTAAGATAAAGATTTCCAGATGTTTTTTTTTCCTTTGGTTGAAATTCGCGATATAAATGATTAAAACAATTTTTTTAATCAGTCAGTCTTAAATTTTTTTAGAGAGATGATCAGTCAGTCTTAAATTTTTTTAGAGAGATGATCAGTTAGTCATAAATTTTTTTAGAGTGAGAGTCACTCAAATTATTATTATTATTTTGAGACTCAACTCAGTCGGTCCTTCCTTGTTATTATTCTTAAGCAGAAATGTAAGCTCGGATTTTTTTTTTAAAAGAGAGTGAACGCTTTAATTTTTTTTTCTCACTCTTTGAAAGTTGAAAAAAAAAGAGCAAATGAAATGTGCGTTTATATAAAGCAATTTCCAGCAATATTAAAGAAGAGGAGAGAAATGGAACAAGATTGAATTTATTATAAGTTAGTAATAATTATATAAAAATGATATTAACATATTTGGTTATGCATAATACAATGCCTCTGCATTGCTAAACCATTTTTTCTGCTTCCTGGTTAATACAGAATGAGTCAAAATCGCTGATCTGTCTATGAAGTCATGTATCCAGTAATAACCAACAAAATGATAGATTTTGAAGCCAACCACACAAGCTATATGGAATGCTTTGTTTCTAGTTCCTGGCTTATTAAAAGCTCATTACCTTCGAATGAATGGAGAAGAGGAAATAGGAGGAAAAGAAAATCTATAACAGCCATGTAGAACCAAGTTTGAAGCCATAAATCAAATTTTTGTTGATTTACCTCAATCATCTAAAGTGTCAACAGCAATTATTTTTTTTAAAGGAGAGAGACAAGCAAATCCACCGGTACCTACTTATTCAAAGTACTTATAATAACTTTTTTTTTAAATGGTAGAAGGAAGCCAATCAACAGTGAATAATAATGGAATTGAAGAAACAAGCAAAGTCAATTGATTCAGCATTATCTTAAAAGTATCTGCAATAACTTTCTTTTTTGTTGTTGTTGTTGTTGGTGAGCAAAGAAAAGCAGTCTGAAAATTCAAATTCAGGACATTAATAAGAAGTAAAAAGTAGACGGGTAAATATGAACTTTCTTTAACCGATTTTATTCTTTTACTTATTAAAAGTAAACCTTAATTTACTGGTCAAAGCAATTTTCTTTTTTTGATACAGAAACATTAAAGACTTGTTTATCTATAGTTATTTGCAATATCTCACAACATAGCACAAACATAGTTTAAATCTTTAAACTTAAATTTTTCATTATTTTTTTTTTTTTATTATATATTGTAATGTTGAAATGTTTTTTTTTTTAATTGTTCTTCAGTTGTTAATGATAATGAGCAACCTATAGATATATGCATTTATAATGTTTTTTTATTTTTATTTTATCTTGTTGCATATTAAAAATTAATATATGTATTTTATTTTCTTTCGCTATAAGGTTGCAAAAGAAAAAGATATTTTTATATATGTAATTTTTGGGTATACATTTTAAACATATATGTTAACATTACCGAATGCGTGAATGTGTAACTGCTTATCCAAACACATCAAAGAATAGGTTATATATGATTAGTTTAAAATGGTAAATTGAAAAGTAGGGCATTACATTTGAATGGAAATGAAATAACATATACAAGTTACACCTGAAATTTATTTTATGATATGATAAGTAAGAAAAGTCTTAAATAAGCATTTATAGAATATGTATTTTTTTTTAATATTGATTTAAGTCAGCTTATTTTGAGATATCAAGAAAAGATGACAAACCTATATATTAAGTTTATTTGCTTATACTTATATAAATTTTGTATATTAATAAGCCATTTATTTAATTGTCGATTTGACTTTAAAGAAGGAAAGAAAGAGTAGTAGTGTTAATAAAATATAATTATATATCTTAATTGGTTTCCGAGTTATTATTAAGAATATTGTGTTTTTTTTTTTTTTGTCTTAATTCTATCATTTTAATTCAGCATCATTGCTCGCAGTTATTAAGTATTACCATTCGTATATATTGAGCAATCACTTGCAAATATTAAGCGTCCGCAAAATAATAGGTAAACTAGAATGTTGATATTTAAGTATTTAAGAATTATGCTTGAGAATAACTAAATTTTGATAATTATAGTTCAACATAGAAAGCTAAAATTGTGTTGTGTCCATGAATTTAGATCATCCTCATCAAAGATGGATATCATGTTATTAGTTAAAAATGTTTCAAATAATACTATATAAAAGTTATGATCGCCATCAATCATCATTAATAAATTATAATCATTAAATTTAATGTTTAGCGTAATGAATATATTTTAGTAAATAGGGGTTTATAGAAAATTGAATATTATGCAAAGAGATTCATGATGATCAATCATCACCATTAGTATTATTAAATCCCAGTATGAAATAGGATAATTTTAATAGATGCCTATAAGTTTATAAAGATGAATTTATTGTTGTGAGTTTATTGATAAGCCATGGCTGGTATCATCATCACTATTATAATCATTATTATGATATCACTATTATTATCATTATTATGATATTATTATCATCATCATCATTATTACCTTTATTGTGATAAATAATCTAGTTAAATGGCCATCAATATCAATAATGGTCTTCACATGCTTGTTTGGAAGCCATTAATAGGATTATACATGTCTGTTCATCAATATATGCTAATGAGCTAGCAATGTCTATAAGAATCTTTGATCTATAGTATAAACTTTGGTAATATTGGGATCTTGTAATTTTATCAATATAGATAAAATGTAAGAATGTCATTTTTGTTCAATAGTCATCCAAGTCATGTGTAATAAATATGTACTGAATGAGTTTGAACTCAAGTACACTATAAATAGATACTTATCTAGATTGAAAACAATCTAGTGGCGCTCATGGGAAAACACATGTACTTAGCTAAACTGAATAAAGAGTGATATCATCCCTTTCCAACTTCATAATATTAGTTTTATAAAATATATTTTTTTATAAGTTGTCATGAATAGCACCCGTGTGTGCATATGACCATGAATGGTCTTATATATTTGGAAAGAAGGATAGGAAGGATTCTTTGTTAGAAGAACCTAGTATTGGAGATAAGCATAAGGCACTCCAGGAATCTCACAGTGGGTACTTTTATTCAGTTGCTATATTTAATATTATTTTTATTAGATGACAATGGCCAGTATGTTTTATTGTTCAGATGACTGCCCCAATATATAAATAAATACCAAGAATCTTTAATGCTGATATTTTCAAGTGGCACAGTGATTCTATAATTTCTTTATCTATGCTATGATGAATTAATATAGTTACAAATGGTACAGATTGGATAGGCATATATCTAATAATTAATAATTTCCCCTATCTAAATATTTATTATGGTTACAAATGTGACATATTAAAATAGTTACAAATTATAGTTACAAATACATATCTTTTATATTAATTTAATAATTACAAATACATATTTATATTAATTGATAAATATTGTTACAAATGGCGCACCAACTAGGGCTCGAAATAAGCCAAATAATGGCTTGAAATACCCCACATACATGAGAGATGGGTAGTATATAGTGATGACAGATGTATAGTTTAAAAAAAAAAAAAAAAAAGAATATTTTTTTTTCTGTGCAATTTTTTTTATTATTAGTGTATACAAATATTTTGGCCTGATGTTTAGATGATGATGATTACTGTTATTGCATTTTTGATGATGATAAATGAATACAGTCATTATAGAGCTTAGTTTCAATTTTTAAAATATAATGATATCACAACTTATAATGTGTTAAAGTTAATAACACTGTTTTTTTTTTATATATTTTGCTTATCAATTAAATAAGCATAGAAATATTAATAGCCTTGAAGTGTGGAATAATAATTTTGTTCATATTTGAAAAGTTTGTGTTATAGAAAATTTATGATTTTGGAGGTTGGATTGGATATTTGATTGTTGGAGTTTGGTTGGTTGTGTTACGGTTGTGATGATGGATGGAGAATTTTTGTCATTGCCTTGAGAATGTGATGTATTCATGCCACTGGTGATTGATTTATCTCATTCACTGCTCCAACCCAGATTATAATATCAGTTGTTTTATCATGAAGCAGTTAACAGTAGGCCTGCCATGATTTCGCCTCTAAGACTCCAGAGAGAGCAAGGCATAATTTTTCTGATACATAATATTTCGCCTCTAAGACTCCAGAGAGAGCAAGGCAATATTTTGTTTTACTGATATATAATTGTTGCCTCTAAGACTTTAAAAATAAGCAAGGCAGTATTTGACGAATTAAAGCCCCTAAGACTTGGAAGTAAGCAGGGCAATGCAACAATGTTTGCAATAAACTATTATGGGTTGTAGTAGCTTAGAGTGATTGAATTGGGGTGATCATCTGAGTGTTCATGGAGCATTGTGTGCTTTAAGTGCAGTGATTGAATTCTTTTGTCTATCTCATGATTGTGAATTGCTAATCATTCTTTTGGCTGTCAATATCTGTCAGATCTCTAGAAGGATAGATGAGTATATAAATGACTTGAGACATGAACTCTGTTATAAATCTAGCACATATGTTATATAAGTAATTTTTCTTTTTTTGCTTAGTGTATTAAAAAGGGCATAGAGAGAGTTAAGTTTTATAAAAGCATGAAAAACTAGATAAATGATGGCATAAAAAGGACACACCAATACAGAGATAGCTTTTTCTTAAATAAATGTTTTAAATAGTACTATGACCTCATACTTTATCAATCATATATAGGTAAAGGAAAAAGAGTGATGATGGAGGTTAAGTTAATTAAAGGCACTAAAGATATAGATAGATTGATGGGGAGAATTATGGCTGAGAAAGAGTGGTTGAAAATTTTAAGGTATATGAGGATAGATAAAGGTGTTTGACTCTGGATGTATAGGAAATCAGGGAGCAGAACAATAAATCAGAACAGAATAAATCAGAATATACTAAATCAAACAGAAATAAGTAATATAAATATTTTATAAATTTATGATGGAGCAAGAAAAGGAATTAACTATTGAGGGAATGGAAGTAGAGAAGCAAAGCCAACCAGAGTGGTTGCAAATAATGATGTTACAGTTTAAAGAAATGAATCAGAGATTCGATCAACGATCACAAGAGATTAGAGAAATGAGGCGAGAGATAAACCAGATGTTGGATCAGCACTTCCAAACAATGCATGAGTCTATCAAAGGACTGTCTCAGGGACTTGACAATAAGATGGATCAACCATCACCAGAAATGAATGATCAAGTAACTGATTTAGGTAAAGAAACTGATAATAAGATGACCAGTCCAGAACAAGAAATAGTGCCAGAGAGTTATGTGACTGTAGTCAAGCCATATGAAAATGATGAGGTAGCTGCTGTTCAAGAACAATGTAATCCCAAAGAGGATATATACAGTGAGATACATAACCTAGAAATAAAGGTAGCCACTGTACAGGAACAAATTGACCTCAGGAAAGATGTAGTCAGTAAAGCTAGTTTCTTAGAATTAAAGATAGCTGCTGATGTATATGCCCCAGTAAATGTAGCAGACAAGTTTGAGACATTGGGAGCTACCAAAAGGATAGCTGAAAGTTATCATAGAGAGGAGGAGAGCTATGGCTATAAAGTCTCCAATATGAGAATGGGAACAAACCAGTTAGGCAGACAATTTCCCACAAAACCTGGCAAACCAAACATAGGAATGCCTGGGAATATATATATGATAGTGGATGATGTGCACTCCCCAATGAGAGTGGCAGACCTATTGGATGCCCTGGGAGTTGCAGAAAGGAAAATGAAAGGTTATTCTAGGATGGAGGAGAGATATAGTTATAAGATCTCCACCATTAGGATTATAAACAACCAATTAGGCCGACACTATCCCATGAAACCTAGTAAACCAAACATAGGTAGGCCTGGGAATGATTCCCATCAGCAAATGCAAAATAGCGACCCGCAGAAGCATACATTCAAAAAGTTCTATAATATATATGAAGGGCCATTCATGCTCAAGGAAAGAAAAGGGGAAAATGCATTTGTACTAGAATCGTCAGAAGGAGTAAAAGGCACATATAATGTACGTAGCCTAAAACCAATGGCACTCATGACCTAAGCAATTTTTTTTTATATTCAAAATTTTTTTTTTGTTTGGGGGTGAGGCAAATGTAGATATATATATAGTATTCAATTATTTAAAAAAAAAATTTTTTTTTATTCTTTTATACATACAGAGATTTATATGTATAGATTTATTATTATGAATAAGCAGTTCTTTTTGTGATTTATTATATAATATTTTTTTTATTAAATAATATGTGTTAAATTTATTTAACTTTCATTTTGTTAAAATAGAGTAAATCAGAAAGGTGTGAAATAAAATTGTTAGATTAGGAGATAAAAATTGTACACGTGTGAAACAATGAATAGATCTGTACAAACACAAAGATGCTTTTACACTTATTTCTGATGGCTATAGATGGCCAGCTTTGTTGTTATCTGTATCTTAAGATTATTTTTACAAAAGAGGTGCTTTGATGTAGATAACGATAGCGATCAATTTTAAGTCAAACTTGTGAAGCTTTGATTTTTTTTTTAAGATAAAGATTTCCAGATGTTTTTTTTTTCTTTGGTTGAAATTCGCGATATAAATGATTAAAACAATTTTTTTAATCAGTCAGTCATAAATTTTTTTAGAGAGATGATCAGTCAGTCTTAAATTTTTTTAGAGAGATGATCAGTTAGTCATTAATTTTTTTAGAGTGAGAGTCA
Source organism: Epiperipatus broadwayi (assembly GCA_028023455.1). NCBI lineage: Eukaryota > Metazoa > Onychophora > Udeonychophora > Euonychophora > Peripatidae > Epiperipatus > Epiperipatus broadwayi. Next base: position 11,043 of record JAQFVV010015124.1, on the reverse strand, counting down.
CTCAAATTATTATTATTATTTTGAGACTCAACTCAGTCGGTCCTTCCTTGTTATTATTCTTAAGCAGAAATGTAAGCTCGGATTTTTTTTTTAAAAGAGAGTGAACGCTTTAATTTTTTTTTCTCACTCTTTGAAAGTTGAAAAAAAAAGAGCAAATGAAATGTGCGTTTATATAAAGCAATTTCCAGCAATATTAAAGAAGAGGAGAGAAATGGAACAAGATTGAATTTATTATAAGTTAGTAATAATTATATAAAAATGATATTAACATATTTGGTTATGCATAATACAATGCCTCTGCATTGCTAAACCATTTTTTCTGCTTCCTGGTTAATACAGAATGAGTCAAAATCGCTGATCTGTCTATGAAGTCATGTATCCAGTAATAACCAACAAAATGATAGATTTTGAAGCCAACCACACAAGCTATATGGAATGCTTTGTTTCTAGTTCCTGGCTTATTAAAAGCTCATTACCTTCGAATGAATGGAGAAGAGGAAATAGGAGGAAAAGAAAATCTATAACAGCCATGTAGAACCAAGTTTGAAGCCATAAATCAAATTTTTGTTGATTTACCTCAATCATCTAAAGTGTCAACAGCAATTATTTTTTTTAAAGGAGAGAGACAAGCAAATCCACCGGTACCTACTTATTCAAAGTACTTATAATAACTTTTTTTTAAATGGTAGAAGGAAGCCAATCAACAGTGAATAATAATGGAATTGAAGAAACAAGCAAAGTCAATTGATTCAGCATTATCTTAAAAGTATCTGCAATAACTTTCTTTTTTTTGTTGTTGTTGTTGTTGGTGAGCAAAGAAAAGCAGTCTGAAAATTCAAATTCAGGACATTAATAAGAAGTAAAAAGTAGACGGGTAAATATGAACTTTCTTTAACCGATTTTATTCTTTTACTTATTAAAAGTAAACCTTAATTTACTGGTCAAAGCAATTTTCTTTTTTGATACAGAAACATTAAAGACTTGTTTATCTATAGTTATTTGCAATATCTCACAACATAGCACAAACATAGTTTAAATCTTTAAACTTAAATTTTTCATTATTTTTTTTTTTATTATATATTGTAATGTTGAAATGTTTTTTTTTTTAATTGTTCTTCAGTTGTTAATGATAATGAGCAACCTATAGATATATGCATTTATAATGTTTTTTATTTTTATTTTATCTTGTTGCATATTAAAAATTAATATATGTATTTTATTTTCTTTCGCTATAAGGTTGCAAAAGAAAAAGATATTTTTATATATGTAATTTTTGGGTATACATTTTAAACATATATGTTAACATTACCGAATGCGTGAATGTGTAACTGCTTATCCAAACACATCAAAGAATAGGTTATATATGATTAGTTTAAAATGGTAAATTAAAAAGTAGGGCATTACATTTGAATGGAAATGAAATAACATATACAAGTTTCACCTGAAATTTATTTTATGATATGATAAGTAAGAAAAGTCTTAAATAAGCATTTATAGAATATGTATTTTTTTTTCTAATATTGATTTAAGTCAGCTTATTTTGAGATATCAAGAAAGATGACAAACCTATATATTAAGTTTATTTGCTTATACTTATATAAATTTTTATATTAATAAGCCATTTATTTAATTGTCGATTTGACTTTAAAGAAGGAAAGAAAGAGTAGTAGTGTTAATAAAATATAATTATATATCTTAATTGGTTTCCGAGTTATTATTAAGAATATTGTGTTTTTGTTTTTTTTTTGTCTTAATTCTATCATTTTAATTCATCATCATTGCTCGCAGTTATTAAGTATTACCATTCGTATATATTGAGCAATCACTTGCAAATATTAAGCGTCCGCAAAATAATAGGTAAACTAGAATGTTGATATTTAAGTATTTAAGGATTATGCTTGAGAATAACCAAATTTTGATAATTATAGTTCAACATAGAAAGCTAAAATTGTGTTGTGTCCATGAATTTAGATCATCCTCATCAAAGATGGATATCATGTTATTAGTTAAAAATGTTTCAAATAATACTATATAAAAGTTATGATCGCCATCAATCATCATTAATAAATTATAATCATTAAATTTAATGTTTAGCGTAATGAATATATTTTAGTAAATAGGGGTTTATAGAAAATTGAATATTATGCAAAGAGATTCATGATGATCAATCATCACCATTAGTATTATTAAATCCCAGTATGAAATAGGATAATTTTAATAGATGCCTATAAGTTTATAAAGATGAATTTATTGTTGTGAGTTTATTGATAAGCCATGGCTGGTATCATCATCACTATTATAATCATTATTATGATATCACTATTATTATCATTATTATGATATTATTATCATCATCATCATTATTACCTTTATTGTGATAAATAATCTAGTTAAATGGCCATCAATATCAATAATGGTCTTCACATGCTTGTTTGGAAGCCATTAATAGGATTATACATGTCTGTTCATCAATATACGCTAATGAGCTAGCAATGTCTATAAGAATCTTTGATCTATAGTATAAACTTTGGTAATATTGGGATCTTGTAATTTTATCAATATAGATAAAATGTAAGAATGTCATTTTTGTTCAATAGTCATCCAAGTCATGTGTAATAAATATGTACTGAATGAGTTTGAACTCAAGTACACTATAAATAGATACTTATCTAGATTGAAAACAATCTAGTGGCGCTCATGGGAAAACACATGTACTTAGCTAAACTGAATAAAGAGTGATATCATCCCTTTCCAACTTCATAATATTAGTTTTATAAAATATATTTTTTTATAAGTTGTCATGAATAGCACCCGTGTGTGCATATGACCATGAATGGTCTTATATATTTGGAAAGAAGGATAGGAAGGATTCTTTGTTAGAAGAACCTAGTATTGGAGATAAGCATAAGGCACTCCAGGAATCTCACAGTGGGTACTTTTATTCAGTTGCTATATTTAATATTATTTTTATTAGATGACAATGGCCAGTATGTTTTATTGTTCAGATGACTGCCCCAATATATAAATAAATACCAAGAATCTTTAATGCTGATATTTTCAAGTGGCACAGTGATTCTATAATTTCTTTATCTATGCTATGATGAATTAATATAGTTACAAATGGTACAGATTGGATAGGCATATATCTAATAATTAATAATTTCCCCTATCTAAATATTTATTATGGTTACAAATGTGACATATTAAAATAGTTACAAATTATAGTTACAAATACATATCTTTTATATTAATTTAATAATTACAAATACATATTTATATTAATTGATAAATATTGTTTACAATATATATATATATATATATATATATATATATATATATATATATATATATATATATATATAAACAAAAAAATAAAGACTTATAAATCCAATAAATAATATAATATTTCAACCAGAGGACTGGTTTTCATCAGAAAGAAAACCAGTCCTCTGGTTTGAAATATTATATTATTTATTAGATTTATAAGTCTTTATTTTTTGTTTTTATATGTATTTCCTTTGGTTAGTTTGTTATATATTAATATTTTGATATATATATATATATATATATATATATATATATATATATATATATATATATATATATATATATATATATATATATATATATATATATATAGTATTATTTCTGGGAGTTTTCATGTAATAAAAATATAATAGCTAAATTTTGATGTTTCAGTACAATAACAAGTACTTTTCTCAGAGCTTCTTCTTTCTCAAATCATAAGGATGTGTGTGGTGAGAAAATTTTTTATCCACCAATAACTTTTTCCAAATATTGTTAATTTTCTTTAATTCATACTTCTCAATCAATAGAATTTAAAAATGAGGAGAAAATAACAAAAAAAAATAACAATTTTAAATCTCACCACACACATTCTTATGATTTGAGAAAGAAGAAGCTCTGAGAAAAGTACTTGTTATTGTACTGAAACATCAAAATTTAGCTATTATATTTCTATTACATGGAAGCTCCTGGAATTAATACTATGATTTCATTTATCCATGAGAATATTAGAATTAATAGATATATAATGACAAATAATATTTTAATATTGAATAAATATAATGTCATGTGAAGTCTATTTTGATAATAATTGACCTGCCCTCTAGCTGCCATGTTCAATTATTATTTAAAATAGAATTTGCATGACATTATATTTATTCAATATTAAAATAATTATTATTACATATATAATGTGTTTAGTTATTGTAGAGTTTTAGAAATGAATAAAATATTTACTCTATAAATTTAATATGTTATTTAAAAATCAATTTACATGAAAATATATAGACAGATTTAAATTTGCTCTCTGCCTGTTATTGTTCTAGATGATTTTAAATAAAAGATCTAATATATGTAAGAGGCATCCATTTTGACTTGATCACACAAATCATCTAGTGGGTGATAAAAGATAAAAAGACAGTTGTAGAGGTGCTACAATCATTGATTTGAAAAAAAAAAAACGTTAAAGTTCCACCAATAGCAAAAATGTTAAATTAAGAATGTTTTTTTAAAAAATCTTTCCAAATAGGAGGAAGTTTGCGTGTATCATCTCGCTTATTGATACAATCTGGTCTTTTAAGTATTTCAATGGCTTCTTTAATTTTGCACTGGTAAAAATTATCACATCTGGATATGATACTGATACTAGAAAAATAAATTTTATGATCTGAATCTATAGTATGGAGTGAGATTGCTGATGATGATGACTGTTGTTTAATTGCATTAGCATGTTCATCTCTCCTAACACTGATGTGATGATTACTCATTTCTATGTAAGAAGCTTTACAATTTTCACATGAGATTTGATAAATACCATGAGATTCAAGAGGGATTGAATCCTTAGGCTTGGTTATTATATTGCTGATCTTTTGATGAGCAGAAAATGCTCTATCTATATTATAGCGTTTTTAATATACGTCCGATACTGTCTGTAGTTCCTTTTACATATGGAACACAAATCCTAATAGCTGATTTAATCTTTTTGTTTCCTATTTACCAAATAGTTTATCTTTTTCGATTTACAGAAAGAATACACACAGACAGATATTTACATTTGCATTCTCATCATCACCCAGCTCAGATAGTTTCCATAACCAAAACTCTTTTAAATTGAGCAATTAACCTTTCAGACAAGTCACATCTGAAAAAAGAAATAAATCATATTATAGTGTTTTATTAGCAAATAGTTATAATTATAAATTTATTAAAAAAGCCTTATTTCAAACCCAAAATGAACAAAATAGGAAACAAAAAGATAATAAATCAGCTATTAGGATTTGTTTTACATATGTAGAAGGAACTAAAGACAATATTGGAGGTATATTAAAATTCTATAAAATAAATACAGTGTTATCTACTCATCAAAAGATCAGCAATATAATAACCAAGCCTAAGGATTCAATCCCTCTTGAATCTAATAGTGTTTATCAAATCTCATGTGAAAATTGTAAAGCTTCTACACAGTTATGAGTAATCATCACATCAGTGTTAGGAGAGATGAACATGCTAATGCAGTTAAACAACACTCATCATCAGCAGCACTGTCAGTCCATACTATAGATTCAGATCATAAAATTGATTTTTCTAGTACCAGGATTATATCCAGATGTCACAATCTTTACCAGTGCAAAATTAGAGAAGCCATTGAGATACTTAAAAGTCCAGATTGTATCAATAAATGAGATGATACACGCAAACTTCCTCCTATTTGGAAAGATTTTTTAAAAAAACATTCTTAATTTAACATTTTTGCTATTGGTGGAACTTTAACAGTTTTTTTCAAATCAATGATTGTATCACCTCCACAACTGTCTTTCTACCTTTTATCACACAGTAGATGACTTATGTGATCAAGTCGAAATGTCAGTATTTTAATATTTAAATTTTTTAACACTGATGAACCTGTAAAATATGTTTTTATGTATATATATTTGGTTTTGTAGGCTAAATATATATTGTATAATGTTAAAAAATTTTTTTAGATTATAATAAACAAATTTTCTTTGTAGTATTATTACAATAAAGTCTTAAAGTAAATATTTCAGTCTTATGAATTAAAATAATTTAGTTAGCCTATTTAAAATATTAAAAATACTAAATACTTAGATTATTTAAATATATTTGCTTAAAAGACTAAAATTAATAATTTGAATGTAAAAAAAGTTAGTTTAAAATGTGCTGTTTTAAATAAAGGCTATAAAGAAAGTTATTTTATGCTAAATAAAAATGATTATTTAACTCTATTAGATATTTGTTACTTTTTTAATAAATGGTTTTTAAGTAATGATTTTTTAAATATTAGTTTATGTAAGAATATTTAAAATCAGAATCTAGGGATATTAAGTTTAAACCTAAGTAATTGGGATATTAAATATAACTAACTGGGATAAGTGTCAATTTAAATCAGTTTTAAATATTAGTCATTAATTTTTCATTATTGTAAAATAATGACTATATTTAGTTTACATGTGTGTGTGATTTATTAATGTTAAATAAATCATTTATTTAATAATTAAATTGTAATTAACAATGTTCATTATCAGTGTAGTTGCCATATGATTGAATAGTCTGGATTGATAAATGTCAATATAAAAGTAACCAATTGTGAAAGACAAAAATACACTAATAATTTATATATTATGATAAAATATTGGGAGGGAATTGTTCAACTGTGTCACATTATAATAAATGCAGTGGAAAACCTTAATGTGTATGTGTGTATAAAATACAAAGACACACTATTATAAAAATAATCTTATTCTTTAATCACTACATGTCACTTCATTATATTTTAAATTGATTGGTTTTGTTTATTTTTTTCACATTTCTTTTGAATCAGTTTAAAAGTGTTAAATTTAATTTTTTATCATTTCCATGGCTGAATAGAAAGTAAGATGTTATCCATTGCAGTGCTATTACATTAAGATATATTTTTAGCTCACTCATAAAACAATAAATGCTATAAAGATGTTAACATTCTAGTAACTTTCAAAAAAAGTCATTGGAAAAACAGAGCACACATGAAGAAAAGTATGTTATGTTATTCTTATACTAAAGCATTAGCTAAATTTGAACTTTTGCTGTAATAATTATCCTCAACAATTTAATTACTCTTTTAATTAGTTATTAACACTAATTTTAATTGCTAAGAAAGTTATTATATTTATGCCAAATCACTATCAATGTATTGAGTTTATTAAAGAGAAACAAAGTGACACTTATTCAGACTAGTATTAATTATAAATTTATTTAAACGCACATTGATTACATAAGTAATATTTGCTAAGTCTGTAACCTCAAGAACATGCACATAAAATGCAATAGTAGGGACCTCTACAGGTCTTAACTACAAGCTTATGAACAAGTCATAAAAATCAATATTTTAAACATCTTGAAGAAAATACTTTATTCAGATATTTTCAGGCTAAGACAAATAAGCTAACATTGAATTAACATAATTATCTATTCCAAATTCTTCTATTTATTTATTAGAAAAGTTTTCTAAATTGCTTATTTGCTTTAAATATATTGCTTTACATTTAAAAAAAGAAATGTTGTAGTACTTAATATTATTAAAATGTCAACTTGTAATATGAAACTTTATAAAGAGCAGTTGTTAATTCATATTCTCTTTTAAATATTTACTCCCAATTCTTATCATTTTTAAATTTGTTAAATTTAATTGCAAACATTTTCTCAAAGAATTTCTGCTATAAATCTTCATATACATGATTTCTCTGCCTTAATAAAAGACTATATATTACCCTATCATTTTAAAAAGATAAAAAAAAAGGACTTGAACAAGGGGAGATAATCTTCCTTATAAAGGAAAAATAACTTTAATCTCTAATCTGAAGAAGGGTATAATATTTATCATATATATATATTTTTACTATATTTAAAATTATTTGTAGTTATAATTTATTAATTATTAATAAGATTATTTATGATCTTATAAAAATGTTTATAATGGTGGTGTCCAAGAAACAAAATTGGGTGCGATATAGGTAAAAGGTTTATTCAACGAGTTAATTTTTACTATTATTTGAGAGTTCTCTGAATTATTATTTAAGTCTAAATAAATGATTGTACCTAAGGTATATGAGTATTTATAAACGAAAGTATTACATAAATAAGGCTATAACCCAAATGTCAGTGTGTGTGTGTGTGTGACTTTTAAATAGTTTATAAATTGAATGTTGTCATCATTACGCAATGACAGTTTCATTAATGTATACGTAGTATTACACTGAATAGATGCGTTATATGACTTCTATGGGGTGCAAAATGGATCATTATTTTTTTATTATTATCAGCTCCATGCTTTATAATATTAGTGGCACTCCTTTAGTGAATTTTAGGTGGCTATCATATAGCATATTGTATGCATTTAGCTCGATGAGTGAGTGTGCCTTGTTTATTTATCAGCACTGCCTGCACATAGTTTCCTAATGCCATTCATACTTTATTAGTTCGTATTTTCATATCCACTTTACTATAGAATTTCAATGTTAAAGTGTATTTTAATATATTGCAAATATCTATAATTCATTATTAACTCTGCTATAATTTTAAACTTAAAATATATTATAAGTGTTGAGGGTATTTATTAACTCGCTTCAACATAGGCATTATTAGTGTTATATAAGTGTATTATTTATCTTGCATTATATTTGTCGCTATCTTTTTAAAACCTATAAAGTGTCTCCAATAATTTTTCAATCCTGTTTGGTCATAAGATATAGGCATATAAAGATATTGTCATTACTCGATAGGTATAATGTTTGAAATAAAGACCATATTAGATAGATGGGATAACTTTTGGATAATCATTTCCACTATAAATTTTTAGGAATACTTTATGGAAAGGTACAGTTATATGTAAAATTTATTTAAAATGCTTATTGTAAATAAATAGACTTTGATATATACTGTATATACATATTTTTTGCTATTAATTAAATACATTTCTGTTTTGTTGCCATTATGACATTATTGCATTCTCACATTTGTTACTCAAAATCTACTTTAATAAAGTTTTTATTATTAATTATTTTATCAGAGTATATTTCAATGATCACATAGAATTCATTTTTCTGTTTTACTTATTGTTCATTATACCTGCATATTAGAATTTATATATTTACAAGTTTATTCATTCATTTTGCTTATTGTTCACTTTACCTACGTTATTAGTAGATAAATACGACGTTATTAGTTTTATTTCAAATGCACTTGTAACGTAGTTGGTAGCATAAAATATACGCTTATTGCCAGCTACATTATTCCATATTTTTGGTTATTTAAAGTTGCATCAGAAGATTAAAAACTGATGTGTTTTATAATTAGCAAAAATGAAATAGTTATACGTGAAGTACTTTAAAATATTACAAAATGTTTCACTTTGCTAGCCATATATTATTTAAATATTTGAATATTCTTTATCATGCAGTTTTATATCTGTTTTCATATAAACATTAGTGTTAAGGATAAAACAAAGAGAAAAATATAAAAAGCTTAATGTATAGCTTGAATAATAGTTGTCACATTTCAAGAATGTTTAAATATATTGCCATTAGCATTTTTCTTTTTTTCAAGAACATTTGAATTTGAATTTAGGAGATAAAAACATTGTAGTACCAGAGATGAGCTTTTAAAATTGTAAAAGAACCTATATTTTAAGCAAAGTAAAATAAAACCTAAGATAATATTTAATTTAAGAACTTTCTATAATATTAGTAACTAAGACTTATTACGTTGTCTGTAAGAAGATTATACTGTGGTATTTCAAAAATCTATAACTATTGTGGTGCCTGTTTGTGTGACCTTTGATTCCGGCATTTGTGACAGGGTAGCATCTTAATGTGCAGGTTATACTATATATATATATATATATATATATATATATATATATATATATATATATATATATATATATATATATATATATAAGACACATGGATAGCAGTATGCTAAACAGAGTAATTATCTTTGAAACTATTAATAGTCAAGCATGCTTTTAAGGGAATATCCTAAATCCCTTCAAGCAGCTATTGAAAGAAAAAAACTAATAACAAAAATTCCAGAGCATGCTCAATTGAATTTTACTAAATCGTTGGTTTTTCAAGTTATTACGTATAGCAATGTTCCAGTCTTCCATAATATTTTTTTTCCTAACATGCTAAGGAAATCTGGTTGTTAAATAAATATGTTTTAATGATTTGGTTACCATGATTTAAGTTTACAGCATGAAAAATGTGCTCAACTATTAATATCTTGAATGATCATTACTATATATAACTTATAGATATACATGTATTTTATTATTTATACATCAGATACAAGATGTAACAATTTAATTCTTGAACGAACCTGCACAAAATATACATTCGGAAGTATACACTAGTGGCTACAGTCACCTTCATAGATTAAAAACAGCATTCTCATTTCTGGAAGCACAACTGGAACTCATTGTCACAAATACTGTTTAGCAACTGTCTCACATACTTTTCACTATCAGTTATAGTAGAAATTTGTCATACTTTCATAGTTTTTTATTTTGGAAATAGCAAAATTCACAAGAAACTAAGTCAGGTGAAAAGACATGATGCTCTAATTGCATAATTGATTTTTGGTCTAAAAGTCTCTCACAATGAGCGCACTATTACCCATTTTTACACGAGGAGTGTACGCACAGATATTTATTATTTTCTCAAGAACTAACAAACAGGTAGCTCTGTCAACTAAACATTTGCACACATATTAACTTAAAACATGTTCCAACACGAATGTTCATTACTCGTGTGATTTCGATGCAGTTAGGTCATGGGTGATATCACACGGTCATTGTGGAGATTAAATTATTATACCTCATACATATATAAATCCAATCGTAATAGACAATCATTGTAATATTAGATGTGGAGAATTCAGAAGTCTGTTTAATATAGAATCAAAATAAGTAATTACTTTTATATTTGAATTCGGTTATTAAATTATGCAACCATTAATGTTTAA
>JAQFVV010015123.1:0-20205 GCA_028023455.1 Epiperipatus broadwayi | reverse complement strand
ATAAGGAAAATGAAAATATATATATGTTAAAGTCATATGTCTTCACTATTTGGCCTTAAGAGAGAAGTATAGAAATTACTTTGTCAGTGTATTCATAATGTTTTCGATTATATGTTAGTATTTATATTTGGAAACATTTAGCTGAGCAACTTGTTTTTTTACATATAAATTTTTGAGTAGAAATTGGTATAATATGGTTGTACTTAGGATTATTTAAAAATATATATTCAGGAAGATTATCTTTGTCTGTTGGATGATATATATTTAAAAATTTCTAGGCAGATAAAAATTTCAATTTGTTACAATGATAGGTGTTCACTTTTTTACCATATAATATTGTAAACCAAAGTAAAAGATAATATATCCATAAGTAATTCTTAAGATATATATATATATATATATATATATATATATATATATATATATATATATATATATATTCATCCATAGATTATAGCCTACCAAAAACATCTATCAAGCGTATTTTCGTTTACATAAACGTCAGAGTAGTTAGTATTCACTATCTCTAACTATAATTCCACTTTCAGATCATGATTTCAAGCTATTTGCTATCGTCAGTGAAAGACGGGAATAAAGAAACTAGATCTAAATACAAACTCTGAGCGTTTATGAAACAATTTCTATTCAGCTTGCAAGCGTGAATTTTTAGACACGTAATGTCTTCAAACTCAGCATAGCAAACCAGATAGCTATATGGGCCTGATCTCAGTTCAGCATCACCACATAGTAGAAGCCTCTGCAATCTATATCATTGCAAGAAAGACCTCAAAGGCACATTTATGATAAATAAAAAATGCAAGTTAAAAAACTTGCTAACGCTTGTATTTATGTCCACAGATGGCATCCTACCAAAAACATCATATCAAGCGTATTTTTCGTTTACATAAACGTCAGAGTAGTTAGTATTCACTATCTCTCTAACTATAATTCCACTTTCAGATCATGATTTCAAGCTATTTTGTAATCGTCAGTGAAAGACGGGAATAAAGAAACTAGATCTAAATACAAACCCTGAGCGTTTATGAAACAATTTCTATTCAGCTTGCAAGCGTGAATTTTAAAGACACGTAATACCTTCAAACTCAGCATAGCAAACCAGATAGCTATATGGGTCTGATCTCAGTTCAGCATCACCACATAGTAGTAGCCTCTGCAATCTATATCATTGCAAGAAAGACCTCAAAGGTACATTTATGATAAACAAAAAATGTAAGTTAAAACACTTGCTAACGCTTGTATTTATGTCCACAGATGGGATCCTACCAAAAACACCTATCAAGTGCATTTTCGTTTACATAAACGTCAGAGTAGTTAGTATTCACTATCTCTAACTATAATCCCACTTTCAGATCATGATTTCAAGCTATTTGCTATCGCCAGTGAAAGACGGGAATAAAGAAACTAGATCTAAATACAAACTCCTGAGCGTTTATGAAACAATTTCTATTCAGCTTGCAAGCCTGAATTTTTTAGATACGCAATGTCTTCAAACCCAGCATAGCAAACCAGATAGCTATATGGGTCTGATCTCAGTTCAGCATCACCACATAGTAGAAGCCTCTGCAATCGATCATTGCAAGAAGCCCTCAAAGGTACATTTATGATAAACAAAAATGTAAGTTAAAACACTTGCTAACGCTTGTATTTAGTCCACAGATGGCATCCTACCAAAAAACACCTATCAAGCGTATTTTCGTTTACATAAACGTCAGAGTAGTTAGTATTCACTATCTCTAACTATAATTCCACTTTCAGATCATGATTTCAAGTTATTTGCTATCGTCAGTGAAAGACAGGAATAAAGAAACTAGATCTAAATACAAACTCTGAGCGTATATGAAATAATTTCTATTCAGCTTGCAAGCGTGAATTTTTTAGACACGTAATGTCTTCAAACTCAGCATAGCAAACCAGATAGCTATATGGGTCTGATCTCACTCCAGCATCACCACATAGTTGTAGCCTCTGCAATCTATATCATTGCAAGAAAGACCTCAAAGGTACATTTATGGATAAACAAAAATGCGGGTTAAAAAACTTGCTAACGCTTGTATTTATGTCCACAGATGGCATCCTACCAAAAACACCTATCAAGCGTATTTTCGTTTACATAAACGTCAGAGTAGTTAGGATTCACTATCTCTAACTATACTTCCGCTTTGGGATCATGATTTCAGAGCTATTTGCTATCGTCAGTGAAAGACGGGAATAAAGAAACTAGATCTAAATACAATCCCTGAGCGTTTATGAAACAATTTCGATTCAGCTTGCAAGCGTGAATTTTTTAGACACGTAATGTCTTCAAACTCAGCATAGCAAACCAGATAGCTATATGGGTCTGATCTCAGTTCAGCATCACCACATAGTAGAGGTCTCCTGCAATCTATATCATTGCAAGAAAGACCTCAAAGGTACATTTATGATAAACAAAAATGCAAGTTAAAACCACCTTGCTAACGCTTGTATTTATGTCCACAGGATGGTATCCTACCAAAAACACCTATCAAGCGTATTTTCGTTTACAGAGCAACGTCAGAGTAGTTAGTATTCACTATCTCTAACTATAATCCCACTTTCAGATCACGATTTCAAGCTATTTGCTATCGTCAGTGAAAGACGGAATAAAGAAACTAGATCTAAATACAAACTCTGAGCGTTTATGAAACAATTTCTATTCAGCTTGCAAGCGTGAATTTTTTAGACACGTAATGTCTTCAAACTCAGCATAGCAAACCAGATAGCTATATGGGTCTGATCTCAGTTCAGCATCACCACATAGTAGAAGCCTCTGCAATCTATATCATTGCAAGAAAGACTTCAAAGGTACATTTATGATAAACAAAAATGCAAGTTAAAAAACTTGCTAACGCTTGTATTTATGTCCACAGATGGCGTCCTACCAAAAACACCTATCAAGCGTATTTTCGTTTACATAAACGTCAGAGTAGTTAGTATTCACTATCTCTAACTATAATTCCACTTTCAGATCATGATTTCAAGCTATTTGCTATCGTCAGTGAAAGACGGGAATAAAGAAACTAGATCTAAATAGCAAACTCTGAGCGTTTATGAAACAATTTCTATTCAGCTTGCAAGCGTGAATTTTTAGACACGTAATGTCTTCAAACTCAGCATAGCAAACCAGATAGCTATATGGGTCTGATCTCAGTTCAGCATCACCACATAGTAGAAGCCTCTGCAATCTATATCATTGCAAGAAAGACCTCAAAGGTACATTTATGATAAACAAAAATGCAAGTTAAAAAACTTGCTAACGCTTGTATTTATGTCCACAGATGGCATCCTACCAAAAACACCTATCAAGCGTATTTTCGTTTACATAAACGTCAGAGTAGTTAGTATTCACTATCTCTAACTATAATTCCACTTTCAGATCATGATTTCAAGCTATTTGCTATCGTCAGTGAAAAGACGGGAATAAAGAAACTCAGATCTAAATACAAACTCTGAGCGTTTATGAAACAATTTCTATTCAGCTTGCAAGCGTAAATTTTTTATCCACGTAATGTCTTCAAACTCAGCCATAGCAAACCAGATATTGGGTCTGATCTTAGTTCAAACATCACCACATAGTAGAAGCCTTACTGCAATCTACAACTAAAGGACATTATAAGCAACAAAATGCAGTTAAAACACTTGCTAACGCTTGATATATCCACAGATGGCATCAAACATCTATCAAGCGTATTTTCGTTTACATAAACGTCGAGTAGTTAGTATTCACTATCTCTAACTATCCATAGTTAGAGATAGTGAATACTAACTACTCTGACGTTTATGTAAACGAAAATACGCTTGATAGGTGTTTTTGGTAGGATGCCATCTGTGGACATAAATACAAGCGTTAGCAAGTGTTTTAACTTGCATTTTTGTTTATCATAAATGTACCTTTGAGGTCTTTCTTGCAATGATATAGATTGCAGAGGCTTCTACTATGTGGTGATGCTGAACTGAGATCAGACCCATATAGCTATCTGGTTTGCTATGCTGAGTTTGAAGACATTACGTGTCTAAAAAAAATTCACGCTTGCAAGCTGAATAGAAATTGTTTCATAAACGCTCAGAGTTTGTATTTAGATCTAGTTTCTTTATTCCCGTCTTTCACTGACGATAGCAAATAGCTTGAAATCATGATCTGAAAGTGGAATTATAGTTAGAGATAGTGAATACTAACTACTCTGACGTTTATGTAAACGAAAATACGCTTGATAGGTGTTTTTGTAGGATGCCATCTGTGGACATAAATACAAGCGTTAGCAAGTGTTTTAACTTGCATTTTTGTTTATCATAAATGTACCTTTGAGGTCTTTCTTGCAATGATATAGATTGCAGAGGCTTCTACTATGTGGTGATGCTGAACTGAGATCAGACCCATATAGCTATCTGGTTTGCTATGCTGAGTTTGAAGACATTACGTGTCTAAAAAATTCACGCTTGCAAGCTGAATAGAAATTGTTTCATAAACGCTCAGAGTTTGTATTTAGATCTAGTTTCTTTATTCCCGTCTTTCACTGACGATAGCAAATAGCTTGAAATCATGATCTGAAAGTGGAATTATAGTTAGAGATAGTGAATACTAACTACTCTGACGTTTATGTAAACGAAAATACGCTTGATAGGTGTTTTTGGTAGGACGCCATCTGTGGACATAAATACAAGCGTTAGCAAGTGTTTTAACTTGCATTTTTGTTTATCATAAATGTACCTTTGAGGTCTTTCTTGCAATGATATAGATTGCAGAGGCTTCTACTATGTGGTGATGCTGAACTGAGATCAGACCCATATAGCTATCTGGTTTGCTATGCTGAGTTTGAAGACATTACGTGTCTAAAAAATTCACGCTTGCAAGCTGAATAGAAATTGTTTCATAAACGCTCAGAGTTTGTATTTAGATCTAGTTTCTTTATTCC
Source organism: Epiperipatus broadwayi (assembly GCA_028023455.1). Lineage (NCBI taxonomy): Eukaryota > Metazoa > Onychophora > Udeonychophora > Euonychophora > Peripatidae > Epiperipatus > Epiperipatus broadwayi. The sequence continues at coordinate 15,253 of JAQFVV010015123.1, read as the reverse complement.
CGTCTTTCACTGACGATAGCAAATAGCTTGAAATCATGATCTGAAAGTGGAATTATAGTTAGAGATAGTGAATACTAACTACTCTGACGTTTATGTAAACGAAAATACGCTTGATAGGTGTTTTTGGTAGGATGCCATCTGTGGACATAAATACAAGCGTTAGCAAGTGTTTTAACTTGCATTTTTGTTTATCATAAATGTACCTTTGAGGTCTTTCTTGCAATGATATAGATTGCAGAGGCTTCTACTATGTGGTGATGCTGAACTGAGATCAGACCCATATAGCTATCTGGTTTGCTATGCTGAGTTTGAAGACATTACGTGTCTAAAAAATTCACGCTTGCAAGCTGAATAGAAATTGTTTCATAAACGCTCAGAGTTTGTATTTAGATCTAGTTTCTTTATTCCCGTCTTTCACTGACGATAGCAAATAGCTTGAAATCATGATCTGAAAGTGGAATTATAGTTAGAGATAGTGAATACTAACTACTCTGACGTTTATGTAAACGAAAATACGCTTGATAGGTGTTTTTGGTAGGATGCCATCTGTGGACATAAATACAAGCGTTAGCAAGTGTTTTAACTTGCATTTTTGTTTATCATAAATGTACCTTTGAGGTCTTTCTTGCAATGATATAGATTGCAGAGGCTTCTACTATGTGGTGATGCTGAACTGAGATCAGACCCCTATAGCTATCTGGTTTGCTATGCTGAGTTTGAAGACATTACGTGTCTAAAAAATTCACGCTTGCAAGCTGAATAGAAATTGTTTCATAAACGCTCAGAGTTTGTATTTAGATCTAGTTTCTTTATTCCCGTCTTTCACTGACGATAGCAAATAGCTTGAAATCATGATCTGAAAGTGGAATTATAGTTAGAGATAGTGAATACTAACTACTCTGACGTTTATGTAAACGAAAATACGCTTGATAGGTGTTTTTGGTAGGATGCCATCTGTGGACATAAATACAAGCGTTAGCAAGTGTTTTAACTTGCATTTTTGTTTATCATAAATGTACCTTTGAGGTCTTTCTTGCAATGATATAGATTGCAGAGGCTTCTACTATGTGGTGATGCTGAACTGAGATCAGACCCATATAGCTATCTGGTTTGCTATGCTGAGTTTGGAAGACATTACGTGTCTAAAAATTCACGCTTGCAAGCTGAATAGAAATTGTTTCATAAACGCTTCAGAGTTTGTATTTAGATCTAGTTTCTTTATTCCTGTCTTTCACTGACGATAGCAAATAGCTTGAAATCATGATCTGAAAGTGGAATTATAGTTAGAGATAGTGAATACTAACTACTCTGACGTTTATGTAAACGAAAATACGCTTGATAGGTGTTTTTGGTAGGATGCCATCTGTGGACATAAATACAAGCGTTAGCAAGTGTTTTAACTTGCATTTTTGTTTATCATAAATGTACCTTTGAGGTCTTTCTTGCAATGATATAGATTGCAGAGGCTTCTACTATGTGGTGATGCTGAACTGAGATCAGACCCATATAGCTATCTGGTTTGCTATGCTGAGTTTGAAGACATTACGTGTCTAAAAAATTCACGCTTGCAAGCTGAATAGAAATTGTTTCATAAACGCTCAGAGTTTGTATTTAGATCTAGTTTCTTTATTCCCGTCTTTCACTGACGATAGCAAATAGCTTGAAATCATGATCTGAAAGTGGAATTATAGTTAGAGATAGTGAATACTAACTACTCTGACGTTTATGTAAACGAAAATACGCTTGATAGGTGTTTTTGGTAGGATGCCATCTGTGGACATAAATACAAGCGTTAGCAAGTGTTTTAACTTGCATTTTTGTTTATCATAAATGTACCTTTGAGGTCTTTCTTGCAATGATATAGATTGCAGAGGCTTCTACTATGTGGTGATGCTGAACTGAGATCAGACCCATATAGCTATCTGGTTTGCTATGCTGAGTTTGAAGACATTACGTGTCTAAAAAATTCACGCTTGCAAGCTGAATAGAAATTGTTTCATAAACGCTCAGAATTTGTATTTAGATCTAGTTTCTTTTATTCCCGTCTTTCACTGACGATAGCAAATAGCTTGAAATCATGATCTGAAAGTGGAATTATAGTTAGAGATAGTGAATACTAACTACTCTGACGTTTATGTAAACGAAAATACGCTTGATAGGTGTTTTTGGTAGGATGCCATCTGTGGACATAAATACAAGCGTTAGCAAGTGTTTTAACTTGCATTTTTGTTTATCATAAATGTACCTTTGAGGTCTTTCTTGCAATGATATAGATTGCAGAGGCTTCTACTATGTGGTGATGCTGAACTGAGATCAGACCCATATAGCTATCTGGTTTGCTATGCTGAGTTTGAAGACATTACGTGTCTAAAAAAAATTCCACGCTTGCAAGCTGAATAGAAATTGTTTCATAAACGCTCAGAATTTGTATTTAGATCTAGTTTCTTTATTCCCGTCTTTCACTGACGATAGCAAATAGCTTGAAATCATGATCTGAAAGTGGAATTATAGTTAGAGATAGTGAATACTAACTACTCTGACGTTTATGTAAACGAAAATACGCTTGATAGGTGTTTTTGGTAGGATGCCATCTGTGGACATAAATACAAGCGTTAGCAAGTTTTTTAACTTGCATTTTTGTTTATCATATATATATATATATATATATATATATATATATATATATATATATATATATATATGCAATTTTGGCTGAAGATTAATAGTACTTCATTGGTTAATTAAACTACAGGTAACATGATGTGAAGTACATGTGGAAGTCAGTTAGTTATTGACAATTTATGACATTAACTGCCTCTATCTGTTAAGTAGGAGAATAATTAAGCACAATCTTACATGAAATAAAAATTTGAATTCACATTCAAAATATAAAGATTTTCAGCATTTTTCTGTTAATCTTATGATTAGTATTAAAGTGATAAAAATTACATAGATGACACTATTTATTAAAATTTAAAACTAGTTTGAGGACTATTGAAATGTTGGTTAAGGATAGATCTATAGCAGTAAAATATAGTCAGTTTTTGAATGATTACATTACTGATTGTAATGTTTCACTTGTATTCAAATTAATTTATGTATCCTCTAACTATCTCTCTCTCTCTATGTACCTGCCAAGATTAAAGCTGTATGTTACTATATATATATATATATATATATATATATATATATATATATATATATACATACATATATATATATGATCAACAGATGGCATCTTTACCAAAACCGCCGAAACAAGTGTAAAATATTTTTACATAAACGCAAAAGGAGTCAGAATTAACTACCTCTTTCATTTTGCTCACCTCCAGATCAGCTGATTTCAAGCTGGTTTGCTTTCGTCAGTGGAAGGATAGAGCTATAGAAACTAGGTCTAAAGACTGACTCTCAAGCGTTTATGCAAAACGTTTATATCAGTTTGCAAGCGTGAATTTTTCAGACTGGTAAAGTCTTCAAACTCAGCCTAGCAAGCTAGATATCTATATGGGTCTGATCTCAGTTCAGTTTCACCACATAGTCAAAGTCTCTGCAATATATATCATTGCAAGAAAACTTTAAAGGTACATTTATGAAAAATAAAAACAAGTTAGTCACGTAACCTGCTATCACTTGTTATTTATGATCAATAGATGGCGTCTTTACCAAAACTGCCGAAACAAGTGTAAAATATTTTTACATAAACGCAAAAGGAGTCAGAATTAACTACCTCTTTCATTTTGCTCACCTCCAGATCAGCTGATTTCAAGCTGGTTTGCTTTCGTCAGTGGAAGGATAGAGCTATAGAAACTAGGTCTAAAGACTGACTCTCAAGCGTTTATGTAAAACGTTTATATCAGTTTGCAAGCGTGAATTTTTCAGACTGGTAAAGTCTTCAAACTCAGCCTAGCAAGCTAGATATCTATATGGGTCTGATCTCAGTTCAGTTTCACCACATAGTCAAAGTCTCTGCAATATATATCATTGCAAGAAAACTTTAAAGGTACATTTATGAAAAATAAAAACCAAGTTAGTCACGTAACCTGCTATCACTTATGATCAATAGATGGCGTCTTTACCAAAACCGCTGAAACAAGTGTAAAATATTTTTACATAAACGCAAAAGGAGTCAGAATTAACTACCTCTTTCATTTTGCTCACCTCCAGATCAGCTGATTTCAAGCTGGTTTGCTTTCGTCAGTGGAAGGATAGAGCTATAGAAACTAGGTCTAAAGACTGACTCTCAAGCGTTTATGCAAAATGTTTATATCAGTTTGCAAGCGTGAATTTTTCAGACTGGTAAAGTCTTCAAACTCAGCCTAGCAAGCTAGATATCTATATGGGTCTGATCTCAGTTCAGTTTCACCACATAGTCAAAGTCTCTGCAATATATATCATTGCAAGAAAACTTTAAAGGTACATTTATGAAAAATAAAATCAAGTTAGTCACGTAACCTGCTATCACTTGTTATTTATGATCAATAGATGGCGTCTTTACCAAAACCGCCGAAACAAGTGTAAAATATTTTTACATAAACGCAAAAGGAGTCAGAATTAACTACCTCTTTCATTTTGCTCACCTCCAGATCAGCTGATTTCAAGCTGGTTTGCTTTCGTCAGTGGAAGGATAGAGCTATAGAAACTAGGTCTAAAGACTGACTCTCAAGCGTTTATGCAAAACGTTTATATCAGTTTGCAAGCGTGAATTTTTCAGACTGGTAAAGTCTTCAAACTCAGCCTAGCAAGCTAGATATCTATATGGGTCTGATCTCAGTTCAGTTTCACCACATAGTCAAAGTCTCTGCAATATATATCATTGCAAGAAAACTTTAAAGGTACATTTATGAAAAATAAAAACAAGTTAGTCACGTAACCTGCTATCACTTGTTATTTATGATCAATAGATGGCGTCTTTACCAAAACCGCCGAAACAAGTGTAAATATTTTTACATAAACGCAAAAGGAGTCAGAATTAACTACCTCTTTCATTTTGCTCACCTCCAGATCAGCTGATTTCAAGCTGGTTTGCTTTCGTCAGTGGAAGGATAGAGCTATAGAAACTAGGTCTAAAGACTGACTCTCAAGCGTTTATGCAAAACGTTTATATCAGTTTGCAAGCGTGAATTTTTCAGACTGGTAAAGTCTTCAAACTCAGCCTAGCAAGCTAGATATCTATATGGGTCTGATCTCAGTTCAGTTTCACCACATAGTCAAAGTCTCTGCAATATATATCATTGCAAGAAAACTTTAAAGGTACATTTATGAAAAATAAAAACAAGTTAGTCACGTAACCTGCTATCACTTGTTATTTATGATCAATAGATGGCGTCTTTACCAAATGTACCTTTGAGGTCTTTCTTGCAATGATATAGATTGCAGAGGCTTCTACTATGTGGTGATGCTGAACTGAGATCAGACCCATGTAGCTATCTGGTTTGCTATGCTGAGTTTGAAGACATTACGTGTCTAAAAAATTCACGCTTGCAAGCTGAATAGAAATTGTTTCATAAACGCTCAGAGTTTGTATTCAGATCTAGTTTCTTTATTTCTGTCTTTCACTGACGATAGCAAATAGCTTGAAATCATGATCTGAAAGTGGAATTATAGTTAGAGATAGTGAATACTAACTACTCTGACGTTTATGTAAACAAAACATACGCTTGATTGGCAGTCTTGGTAGGACGCCATCTGTGGACATATATATATATATAGTAATTATTTTCATATAATGTCTTAATAATGTCCACTAAAGCTTCATAAATTCCAAAATTTCCTAAACTTGTCCATAATCTATTTCTATTTACTCTATCATGTGCCTTCTCTATATCTATAAAACTCATATATAACTGTCTATCTGAATTCCTACTTATATTTATAAGTTGTGTAACTACAAATAAACTATCTCCTATATGCCTATCTGATCTAAAACCTCCTTGCATTACCTTAAATGACCTTATATCTATCAATACTCCCTCGAAAGTTCATTTTATATAATCATTTTATCACATTCATATCGGCTTTTTCAAACCAAATTGTGCAAACACATTTTGCGAGTGTTAAATAATAAATGAATACCCTCTGACCCATACAAGATATAGAATTTATGCAGCAATAAAAGGAATCCTCTTATTACTACGACTCAAATATTTATATAGGAGCAAGCCGATATGAATGTGATTACAATTGTATACAGACGCTATAAAAAATAAATGCTGATTTATAATCATTTTATATAATCACATAACCTATTTATATATATACTTCCCCGTCCCCCCATTTTATATACATCTTATTTTTATACAATAAATAAAATTACATTAAATACATAATATATATGTATATAATTATCGAATTGTATCTAATGTAATTTTATTTATTGTATAAAAATAATATGTATATAAAAAATGGGAGAAGGCAGAAGTATAAATATATATGTAAATAGGTTATATGATTATATAAAATGATTATGTAAAATGAACGTTAGAGGAAGTATTGATAGATATAAGGGCCATGTGATTGTATTAGAAAAGTGTATTTTGAAAAGGCCCTAATATTGGCCGAAAAACGGTTCAATAAAGAAAATATTTATTATTTTTATATAATTGTTTTATTTCAATTGTGTTGGGACTATTATTAATTATTAAAAACAACATTATTGACAAATTTATGTTTATTCATTATTAAGGATTGATATGAGTTATAAATAATCAAACTGACATAAAATTGATTAGATTTAAAACAAATGTTCCTAAGTTAAATTGTAAATTAAAAGAAAGTGAATATTTAAAAATACTAAGTCAGGAATCAATTCATATCATTGGATAAGAAAGGGCTTAAACTTAAAAAAAACCCTCCAACCTTTTATTGTGTGGATAGCTCATCATCTAATAAAATATACATATTATTTGGTCCCATAATTTAAAATAGAAATATGACCAAACACGTATTTGTTAATGAAAAGTATACACACAGATATCATCCCACAAAAGTGAAAAATCTCATTTTTCTTTTAACTTACTCTTCCGCTTTAGTTCCTATTTTACATTTCTGATTTAAATGCAAAGAAACGATTATTTTTGAAGTAGAAAAGAGACAAGCATGAATAATAATAATAATAATAATAATAATAATAATAATAATAATAATAATAATAATAATAATAATAATAATAATAATAATAATAATAATAATAATAATAATAATAATAATAATAATAATAATAATAATAATAATAATAATAATAATAATAATAATAATAATAATAATAATAATAATAATAATAATAATAATAATTGAGGATCATGAGGCAACATTATATATTACTGGTATTCCACTTTTATTTGCGATGGTATATAAAGAGACATTTTTTATTGACAAAATTCAATTACAATCCAAACAAGTAATAAATGCTAGCATTTTTCGAAGTCAATAAGATGAAATTTGCATTACTTAATATCACATAGATCTTAAATCAATCAATCTTGTAAAATTCCTTGATCAAAAATATGACATTCATATATATATATATATATATCATATATATATATATATATATATATATATATATATATATATATACCAGGAGGTTTGTATTTGTTACCAATATATAGATGAAATCCCAATTTTTTAAAATTGAATATTTTATAGCTTACATGCAATACAAGGGATTTTGGTATTTTTTTTCTTTTTTTTTTTTTATAATATATTCCACCATTTTTTTTTGGAATTTTATCAACAAGAATGGTCAGACAGTTTAATTCTTTATTCTTCCATTATTATAAAAAATAATCATTTCTAAAATAAATTGATAATTTTAAAGACAAATGTAAAAGCTTCCTTTCTGGACAATGGCAAAATTTATAAGAACTACAGTTAAAGTATTTCAGTTCTATGTATAACCTCTTTTTTCTGGCATTAATGTTTCAGTTGAAATCAATGTTAGCTTAATGCAGCCTAATAAAATTTGCCTCCATTTAATAAATAAAAATGAAGATTCTAATAAAATATTGGATACAATTATTTTTTTTATTTTACAATTTCAATATTATTTTTCATTTTCAACCAAAAACAAAGAATTCACATGACAATTTCTACACCTTCTAATGAATATATATTTTAATACATTTTTTTTAAAATATATATCCCACTAAACTAGTAAATAAACAAACATGTATGAAAAATCAAATATTTAATTTTGTAATAAATAAGTTATTATGGTGAGTGTAGTAACAAAATGAACCCAATAATTAATAATAATGATTTCATTCAAGTGATTCATTTTGTAATTCACTTAATTTTTTTCCAGTACACCTGGGTTTATTTTTACGTGGACTTATTTAACATGATTTTGAAGTTATGCAATTCATGTTTCACTGGAAGTAAAACTCCGATAATGTACTATTACTTTAAATAATAAATTTCACACACTTACGTTATATTGAAAGTAATAGCACATTATTGGAATTCAACTTACATGTTAGTAATTTCAATATTTTCAGTGTTTTATAATAGTAAGATTTTATGCAATAATGAAATTAAAATCATGATTTCCACATTTTATGTAAACCACACATTAAATTTTACAAGATTATAATGTAAATTTGTTCAAACATTGTGTGTGTTAATTTTGCATTTTAAATCACATTCTGTTTTTGCTTTTTAAAAAAGAACATAATCAATTATTAATCATTTAGTGTCTGCAAGTTTATTTTTAAAAAGTGAGTAATAGCAGTGAAACGAAATTTGATTTTTAAACGGAATTGAAAATTAAAAAATTAAAGACAAAAATAAAAGTTTAGATACAGAAGAAAATGTAGAAAAAGATAATGAAACAAAAGTGGAACCTGTTTTTTTCACTTCAAAAATGATTAGAGGTCTTCAACTTTTTAAACAGTTGGCAAATTATTTTCTTACTAATGACAGTAATCATGAACATGCTCTTAAATTCCAAGAGAGGTAAATAGTTGTATGTCTGGATATCGCAAGCTTCATAAACAATTAATAAAATCATCATCTTAAAGATTAATTACTAATTATGTTGTCACTAGAAAACCATTAACACAACAACATGAGAGTGAAATTGGTGCTAGTTGTAGTTCCTCTTGTGAAGAATCTTTACCAGTTTGCACACGAACCTGTTTATCGGCAAATAGCGTTAATAATTAAAACATGTATAAAAAAATGTAAATTACTGTACTGTAAATTATGCATAAAAATATATTATTTTGAATAAAATTAAATATTATAGTTAAAAAAAGTTTGTCTTGTATCATTTTTTTTTCAAATTTAAAATTTTTTATTAGTCAATTTTATTTCCTTATTTTTTTTTTTTTTTTGCACGAATTTTAAAGTAATTTTATATTGGTGCTTTGATTTTATGTGAATTTTGAAAAATCACAGTCCACATCCTTTCTTTTTCAAGGTCAGTTATGTCTATTTTTGTGCGATTTCGTTTGCGCATGTTTTCTAAGGAACCTATCTATCGCGTAAAACGAGACCCAGGTGTATTTATTTATTTATTCATATATTTATAATTTTCTCTAAAATTGATCACAACTGATTTATTATTTGATGATATTTATTAATAAAAAATAATGATATTATTTTTAAATATTAAGTTGCCATAGTTATTTAGTTTAACACTTCCATTATCAATAAATTAAGTCAAATGAAATCAAATAAAATCAATAAACTCTCTCTCTCTCTCTCTTTCTCTCTCTCTCTCTCTATATATATATATATATTCTCTCTCTCTCTCTATATATATATATATATGAAAAATAAAAACAAGTTAGTCACGTAACCTGCTATCACTTGTTATTTATGATCAATAGATGGCGTCTTTACCAAAACCGCCGAAACAAGTGTAAAATATTTTTACATAAACGCAAAAGGAGTCAGAATTAACTACCTCTTTCATTTTGCTCACCTCCAGATCAGCTGATTTCAAGCTGGTTTGCTTTCGTCAGTGGAAGGATAGAGCTATAGAAACTAGGTCTAAAGACTGACTCTCAAGCGTTTATGCAAAACGTTTATATCAGTTTGCAAGCGTGAATTTTTCAGACTGGTAAAGTCTTCAAACTCAGCCTAGCAAGCTAGATATCTATATGGGTCTGATCTCAGTTCAGTTTCACCACATAGTCAAAGTCTCTGCAATATATATCATTGCAAGAAAACTTTAAAGGTACATTTATGAAAAATAAAAACAAGTTAGTCACGTAACCTGCTATCACTTGTTATTTATGATCAATAGATGGCGTCTTTACCAAAACCGCCGAAACAAGTGTAAAATATTTTTACATAAACGCAAAAGGAGTCAGAATTAACTACCTCTTTCATTTTGCTCACCTCCAGATCAGCTGATTTCAAGCTGGTTTGCTTTCGTCAGTGGAAGGATAGAGCTATAGAAACTAGGTCTAAAGACTGACTCTCAAGCGTTTATGCAAAACGTTTATATCAGTTTGCAAGCGTGAATTTTTCAGACTGGTAAAGTCTTCAAACTCAGCCTAGCAAGCTAGATATCTATATGGGTCTGATCTCAGTTCAGTTTCACCACATAGTCAAAGTCTCTGCAATATATATCATTGCAAGAAAACTTTAAAGGTACATTTATGAAAAATAAAAACAAGTTAGTCACGTAACCTGCTATCACTTGTTATTTATGATCAATAGATGGCGTCTTTACCAAAACCGCTGAAACAAGTGTAAAATATTTTTACATAAACGCAAAAGGAGTCAGAATTAACTACCTCTTTCATTTTGCTCACCTCCAGATCAGCTGATTTCAAGCTGGTTTGCTTTCGTCAGTGGAAGGATAGAGCTATAGAAACTAGGTCTAAAGACTGACTCTCAAGCGTTTATGCAAAACGTTTATATCAGTTTGCAAGCGTGAATTTTTCAGACTGGTAAAGTCTTCAAACTCAGCCTAGCAAGCTAGATATCTATATGGGTCTGATCTCAGTTCAGTTTCACCACATAGTCAAAGTCTCTGCAATATATATCATTGCAAGAAAACTTTAAAGGTACATTTATGAAAAATAAAAACAAGTTAGTCACGTAACCTGCTATCACTTGTTATTTATGATCAATAGATGGCGTCTTTACCAAAACCGCCGAAACAAGTGTAAAATATTTTTACATAAACGCAAAAGGAGTCAGAATTAACTACCTCTTTCATTTTGCTCACCTCCAGATCAGCTGATTTCAAGCTGGTTTGCTTTCGTCAGTGGAAGGATAGAGCTATAGAAACTAGGTCTAAAGACTGACTCTCAAGCGTTTATGCAAAACGTTTATATCAGTTTGCAAGCGTGAATTTTTCAGACTGGTAAAGTCTTCAAACTCAGCCTAGCAAGCTAGATATCTATATGGGTCTGATCTCAGTTCAGTTTCACCACATAGTCAAAGTCTCTGCAATATATATCATTGCAAGAAAACTTTAAAGGTACATTTATGAAAAATAAAAACAAGTTAGTCACGTAACCTGCTATCACTTGTTATTTATGATCAATAGATGGCGTCTTTACCAAAACCGCCGAAACAAGTGTAAAATATTTTTACATAAACGCAAAAGGAGTCAGAATTAACTACCTCTTTCATTTTGCTCACCTCCAGATCAGCTGATTTCAAGCTGGTTTGCTTTCGTCAGTGGAAGGATAGAGCTATAGAAACTAGGTCTAAAGACTGACTCTCAAGCGTTTATGCAAAACGTTTATATCAGTTTGCAAGCGTGAATTTTTCAGACTGGTAAAGTCTTCAAACTCAGCCTAGCAAGCTAGATATCTATATGGGTCTGATCTCAGTTCAGTTTCACCACATAGTCAAAGTCTCTGCAATATATATCATTGCAAGAAAACTTTAAAGGTACATTTATGAAAAATAAAAACAAGTTAGTCACGTAACCTGCTATCACTTGTTATTTATGATCAATAGATGGCGTCTTTACCAAAACCGCCGAAACAAGTGTAAAATATTTTTACATAAACGCAAAAGGAGTCAGAATTAACTACCTCTTTCATTTTGCTCACCTCCAGATCAGCTGATTTCAAGCTGGTTTGCTTTCGTCAGTGGAAGGATAGAGCTATAGAAACTAGGTCTAAAGACTGACTCTCAAATCTGTTTATGCAAAACGTTTATATCAGTTTGCAAGCGTGAATTTTTCAGACTGGTAAAGTCTTCAAACTCAGCCTAGCAAGCTAGATATCTATATGGGTCTGATCTCAGTTCAGTTTCACCACATAGTCAAAGTCTCTGCAATATATATCATTGCAAGAAAACTTTAAAGGTACATTTATGAAAAATAAAAACAAGTTAGTCACGTAACCTGCTATCACTTGTTATTTATGATCAATAGATGGCGTCTTTACCAAAACCACCGAAACAAGTGTAAAATATTTTTACATAAACGCAAAAGGAGTCAGAATTAACTACCTCTTTCATTTTGCTCACCTCCAGATCAGCTGATTTCAAGCTGGTTTGCTTTCGTCAGTGGAAGGATAGAGCTATAGAAACTAGGTCTAAAGACTGACTCTCAAGCGTTTATGCAAAACGTTTATATCAGTTTGCAAGCGTGAATTTTTCAGACTGGTAAAGTCTTCAAACTCAGCCTAGCAAGCTAGATATCTATATGGGTCTGATCTCAGTTCAGTTTCACCACATAGTCAAAGTCTCTGCAATATATATCATTGCAAGAAAACTTTAAAGGTACATTTATGAAAAATAAAAACAAGTTAGTCACGTAACCTGCTATCACTTGTTATTTATGATCAATAGATGGCGTCTTTACCAAAACCGCTGAAACAAGTGTAAAATATTTTTACATAAACGCAAAAGGAGTCAGAATTAACTACCTCTTTCATTTTGCTCACCTCCAGATCAGCTGATTTCAAGCTGGTTTGCTTTCGTCAGTGGAAGGATAGAGCTATAGAAACTAGGTCTAAAGACTGACTCTCAAGCGATCTCAAAACGTTTATATCAGTTTGCAAGCGTGAATTTTTCAGACTGGTAAAGTCTTCAAACTCAGCCTAGCAAGCTAGATATCTATATGGGTCTGATCTCAGTTCAGTTTCACCACATAGTCAAAGTCTCTGCAATATTATATCATTGCAAGAAAACTTTAAAGGTACATTTATGAAAAATAAAAACAAGTTAGTCACGTAACCTGCTATCACTTGTTATTTATGATCAATAGATGGCGTCTTTACCAAAACCGCCGAAACAAGTGTAAAATATTTTTACATAAACGCAAAAGGAGTCAGAATTAACTACCTCTTTCATTTTGCTCACCTCCAGATCAGCTGATTTCAAGCTGGTTTGCTTTCGTCAGTGGAAGGATAGAGCTATAGAAACTAGGTCTAAAGACTGACTCTCAAGCGTTTATGCAAAACGTTTATATCAGTTTGCAAGCATGGATTTTTCAGATGGTAAAGTCTTCAAACTCAAAGGTACATTTGATCTGAAAGTGGAATTATAGTTAGAGATAGTGAATACTAACTACTCTGACGTTTATGTAAACAAAACATACGCTTGATTGGCAGTCTTGGTAGGACGCCATCTGTGGACATAAATACAAGCGTTAGCAAGTTTTTTAACTTGCATTTTTGTTTATCATAAATGTACCTTTGAGGTCTTTCTTGCAATGATATAGATTGCAGAGGCTTCTACTATTTGGTGATGCTGAACTGAGATCAGACCCATGTAGCTATCTGGTTTTGCTATGCTGAGTTTGAAGACATTACGTGTCTAAAAAATTCACGCTTGCAAGCTGAATAGAAATTGTTTCATAAACGCTCAGAGTTTGTATTCAGATCTAGTTTCTTTATTCCTGTCTTTCACTGACGATAGCAAATAGCTTGAAATCATGATCTGAAAGTGGAATTATAGTTAGAGATAGTGAATACTAACTACTCTGACGTTTATGTAAACAAAACATACGCTTGATTGGCAGTCTTGGTAGGATGCCATCTGTGGACATAAATACAAGCGTTAGCAAGTTTTTTAACTTGCATTTTTGTTTATCATAAATGTACCTTTGAGGTCTTTCTTGCAATGATATAGATTGCAGAGGCTTCTACTATGTGGTGATGCTGAACTGAGATCAGACCCATGTAGCTATCTGGTTTGCTATGCTGAGTTTGAAGACATTACGTGTCTAAAAAATTCACGCTTGCAAGCTGAATAGAAATTGTTTCATAAACGCTCAGAGTTTGTATTCAGATCTAGTTTCTTTATTCCTGTCTTTCACTGACGATAGCAAATAGCTTGAAATCATGATCTGAAAGTGGAATTATAGTTAGAGATAGTGAATACTAACTACTCTGACGTTTATGTAAACAAAACATACGCTTGATTGGCAGTCTTGGTAGGACGCCATCTGTGGACATAAATACAAGCGTTAGCAAGTTTTTTAACTTGCATTTTTGTTTATCATAAATGTACCTTTGAGGTCTTTCTTGCAATGATATAGATTGCAGAGGCTTCTACTATGTGGTGATGCTGAACTGAGATCAGACCCATGTAGCTATCTGGTTTGCTATGCTGAGTTTGAAGACATTACGTGTCTAAAAAATTCACGCTTGCAAGCTGAATAGAAATTGTTTCATAAATGCTCAGAGTTTGTATTCAGATCTAGTGTCTTTATTCCTGTCTTTCACTGACGATAGCAAATAGCTTGAAATCATGATCTGAAAGTGGAATTATAGTTAGAGATAGTGAATACTAACTACTCTGACGTTTATGTAAACAAAACATACGCTTGATTGGCAGTCTTGGTAGGACGCCATCTGTGGAAATAAATACAAGCGTTAGCAAGTTTTTTAACTTGCATTTTTGTTTATCATAAATGTACCTTTGAGGTCTTTCTTGCAATGATATAGATTGCAGAGGCTTCTACTATGTGGTGATGCTGAACTGAGATCAGACCCATGTAGCTATCTGGTTTGCTATGCCGAGTTTGAAGACATTACATGTCTAAAAAAATTCACGCTTGCAAGGCTGAATAGAAATTGTTTCATAAACGCTCAGAGTTTGTATTCAGATCTAGTTTCTTTATTCCTGTCTTTCACTGACGATAGCAAATAGCTTGAAATCATGATCTGAAAGTGGAATTATAGTTAGAGATAGTGAATACTAACTACTCTGACGTTTATGTAAACAAAACATACGCTTGATTGGCAGTCTTGGTAGGACGCCATCTGTGGACATAAATACAAGCGTTAGAAAGTTTTTTAACTTGCAGGTTGTTTATCATATATATATATAT
>JAQFVV010015122.1:0-20222 GCA_028023455.1 Epiperipatus broadwayi | reverse complement strand
AACTTTTTACTAAAAGTACTAATCTTTAGATCTTTACCTTTTTTATATACATTTCTTACTTTTAAGTACTCTTTTTTTAAAAAAAATAGTTTTCCATCTTTGCTATAATATATATGTTAAATAAGTATTTTAATTTTTCATTTTATGTTTTTAATAAATCAATTTTTATTTAGGATCTTTTCCTATTTGTTTTAATTTTAAAATAATGTATCAGCATATGTATTCCATTACAATATATATAATGTTATTAATCTTCGATACCTGTATTCCTTCACAGTTATATACATAACCTTATAATTAAATATTAATAAATACAGTAAAATAAATATATAATGTATAACTTTAAAAATTTTTTTTTTAACTTAGAAGTGCTTTTGACTAGCTTTAGAGTCTTTGTCAACTAACACATTCTTTTTTAAGGTATCTTCAAACACACTTTCAAAATCTAACCATCTCATAATTCATTGATTTTTTACATTTGCTGCTGTCTATTTTATTAAGTTATGCTTACATCTATATTTTAACATAGCTTTCTTTGTTTTCATTTTAATATTGTTTTTTTTCAATTTATATTTGCATATTATTATAATCAAAATTAAAACATATATATATATATATATATATATATATATATATATATATATATATATATATATATATATATATATATATTATGATCATAAAAAGCTGTTGTTGAAATGTTATCATTTCCATTATAATTTTCATTAGTTTTTTGAACTCTTTTTAATAACTGCAAGTGTTCTTTAGTTTTTTTCTCCAATGCACATCTTGAATATATATATATATATATATATATATATATATATATATTATGATCATAAAAAGCTGTTGTTGAAATGTTATCATTTCCATTATAATTTTCATTAGTTTTTTGAACTCTTTTTAATAACTGCAAGTGTTCTTTAGTTTTTTTCTCCAATGCACATCTTGAGTCTCCTATATATTCACTATTACATTTACATCTCCATTTCTATATGATGCATTTTTGATTTAAGAATAAGAGTTTAGCTTTTGAATTATTTATTATTTTATTTAATCCAGGAAGTGTATCAAATGCAATTTTGCATATATCTTTATATATTTTCCTTATGATATCCATATATATAAAACTATAAATACTGATTATAAATATAATATACATAAGTTCCAAATAATTTTATTGTTAAAAATAATAATAATATATATATATATTAATTAATCAGCACTTTCAATTATGTTGTAATCCTTATCAACTGTAAATTAATATGGAAGTTTAATATAATTTATCAGATTGAATGTGGTTGTAAAAAATTTCATATTGGGCAATCAAGATGTACTTTGGAAAAAAGGGTAATGAACATCAATTATTACATAATAAGGTTAAAAAACTGTAAATAGTCAATTAAATATGGCCTCAGTATTCTTTGACTATGAAAAATCTTATAATTATAAACTTACTTTTAATGTAAAAAGTCAAAAATATTAATGGAAGAAATTATAAAAAGAGGAAAATTAAAAAAGCAATATTGATAAATAAATTCAAAGATAATATAATAAATAGACAAGCAGTGAATACTGATATATACATACCATGGAAAATCATGTGATATTAAACTTCTGTATTAATTTACAGTTGGTAAGGATTACAACATAATCAAAAGTGCTACTTATTAATTAAAATTTGTTTTATTATTTTTACCATTAAAATTATTTGGAACTTTTATATATATAATAATAATTAATAAAACAGTAATAAATTTCATAACTTGATTTTAAGTTTGCATTTAATGATCACTAGATGGAGCTTACCAATAGCTCTAAACAAGCTTTATTTGTATAAGTGCTGAAAGAGAAAGAATTCAAAATCTCTATCATTAAGTCCCTAACTCCAGACCAATTGTTTTCAGGATTATGGCTTACCTCAGTGGAGAGCTGGGACTCTAGAAACTAGATCTAAAATACTAACTCAAAAGTCAGCACTTATAAAACATGTTTCTATCAATTTGAAAGTCTGAACTTTTCCGACATGTAAATATCTTCAAATCCAGCTTTTCAAACCAGATAGCTATATGGGTCTGAATTTAGCTCAGTTTCACCATATTATGACACTGATCTGAATTCAGACCCATATAGCTATATGGTTTGAAAATCTGGATTTGAAGACATTTATGTGTCTGAAAAGTTCGGACTTTCAAATTGATAGAAACATGTTTTATAAGTGCTGACTTTTGAGTTAGTATTTTAAATCTAGTTTCTCAAGTCCCAGTCCTCCACTGAGGTGAGCCATAAGCAATCAATTGGTCTGGAGGTAGGGTCTTAATGATAGAGATTTTGAATTCTTTTTCTTTCAGCCCTTATAAAAATAGAGCTTGTTTAGAGCTATTATTGGTAAGTTCCATCCAGTGATCGATATATATATATATATCCACAGATGGCGTTCTACCAAAAACACCGATCAAGCATATGTTTTGTTTACATAAACGTCAGAGTAGCATTCACTATCTCTAACTATAATTCCACTTTCAGATCATGATTTCAAGCTATTTGCTATCATCAGTGAAAGACAGGAATAAAGAAACTAGATCTAAATACAAACTCTGAGCGTTTATGAAACAATTTCTATTCAGCTTGCAAGCATGAATTTTTTAGACACGTAATGTCTTCAAAATCAGCATAGCAAACCAGATAGCTACATGGGTCTGATCTCAGTTCAGCATCACCACATAGTAGAAGCCTCTGCAATCTATATCATTGCAAGAAAGACCTCAAAGGTACATTTATGATAAACAAAAATGCAAGTTAAAAAACTTGCTAACGCTTGTATTTATGTCCACAGATGGTGTTCTACCAAAAACACCGATCAAGCATATGTTTTGTTTACATAAACGTCAGAGTAGCATTCACTATCTCTAACTATAATTCCACTTTCAGATCATGATTTCAAGCTATTTGCTATCATCAGTGAAAGACAGGAATAAAGAAACTAGATCTAAATACAAACTCTGAGCGTTTATGAAACAATTTCTATTCAGCTTGCAAGCGTGAATTTTTTAGACACGTAATGTCTTCAAACTCAGCATAGCAAACCAGATAGCTACATGGGTCTGATCTCAGTTCAGCATCACCACATAGTAGAAGCCTCTGCAATCTATATCATTGCAAGAAAGACCTCAAAGGTACATTTATGATAAACAAAAATGCAAGTTAAACAACTTGCTAACGCTTGTATTTATGTCCACAGATGGCGTTATACCAAAATCACCGATCAAGCGTATGTTAGGTTTACATAAACGTCAGAGTAGCATTCACTATCTCTAACTATAATTCCACTTTCAGATCATGATTTCAAGCTATTTGCTATCATCAGTGAAAGACAGGAATAAAGAAACTAGATCTAAATACAAACTCTGAGCGTTTATGAAACAATTTCTATTCAGCTTGCAAGCGTGAATTTTTTAGACACGTAATGTCTTCAAACTCAGCATAGCAAACCAGATAGCTATATGGGTCTGATCTCAGTTCAGCATCACCACATAGTAGAAGCCTCTGCAATCTATATCATTGCAAGAAAGACCTCAAAGGTACATTTATGATAAACAAAAATGCAAGTTAAAAAACTTGCTAACCCTTGTATTTATGTCCACAGATGGCGTTCTACCAAAAACACCAATCAAGCGTATGTTTTGTTTACATAAACGTCAGAGTAGCATTCACTATCTCTAATTATAATTCCACTTTCAGATCATGATTTCAAGCTATTTGCTATCATCATTGAAAGACAGGAATAAAGAAACTAGATCTAAATACAAACTCTGAGCGTTTATGAAACAATTTCCATTCAGCTTGCAAGCGTGAATTTTTTATACACGTAATGTCTTCAAACTCAGCATAGCAAACCAGATAGCTACATGGGTCTGATCTCAGTTTAGCATCACCACATAGTAGAAGCCTCTGCAATCTATATCATTGCAAGAAAGACCTCAAAGGTACATTTATGATAAACAAAAATGCAAGTTAAAAAACTTGCTAACGCTTGTATTTATGTCCACAGATGGCATTCTACCAAAAACACCGATCAAGCGTATGTTTTGTTTACATATATATATATATATATATAAATTGTATCCCAAAAGATGTACACAGCCACTTGGTTAATATTACAACAGTGCTCAAAATTATAGAGAAAAAAAAAGACTAATAAAAAACAGAACTAAGAGCTTTACAAGTGCACAAAACTAATTGGATGTATATATTTTAAAGAAAATAATGTAAACTCAAATTTGTAAACCACATGCATATCCTTTGTCTTTGTTAACCCCCCCCCCCAATTACAATTTTCAACTTATTTATACTGACTTCAATTCATCTGCATGTGGTAAAATAGTTATAAATGTAACCTTTTCTTGTTATATTCAATAAAGTCCTTTTGAAAGATATAACTTGTAAACCTTAGCAGAACAGAATGTTAAGTCAAATTTTGTGCACAGACATTTAAAATAATATATAGTCCAATTATATCATGAATAAATTTTTATTATTGCTTTGTGATGCCATAATATTTGCATAGAATAGTTACTATATCCATATTTTATAGATTGTACAGCTGTGAAACAATTTTACACAGTTTAAATTGTAATAGTTTTAAACTTAAATAATTTTTAACAGGCTAAAGTCTTTAAATTTTTAAATAACTGGTAATGTAGAGGATAAATAATGCATTTTAAGTTAATAATTCTAATTTAACTATGATTTAATCATTTAAAATGTCTCAAAAAGTTTGTATTAATTTTATGTTTAAAAAAACAGTTTCAAACATTATATTTGGTTTACTGGTACATAAATTAAAACAATAGTATTTTAATTCATTTTAGTTTTAACACACAATATTATAGTTGAATATTTTAAAATCATTTACTTACAAAGGTTTAATGAAACTAATGATTAAAAATAGGATTTTTAATGTAATAGATAGTTGAATATTTTAATCAATGAGTCAATAAAAATAAATTTTAACATTATTTATTTTAAAATATTATTTAATGTGTAGTTTAAAAGATAATTTAAAATTTAATTATTCTATTCAGAAACTTGTCTAGATTTAAAGAATAACAAATAAATGTATTAAATATTATTTGTAATATTTGTTTTATTAAAAATGCAATATAAATTTAATTATATAATATTTTAATTATCCTGCTGTCTTTAATTTTTAAATAATTATTTCATGTGCAGCCAGGGAGTGTTTTTAATTAATTTCTAATTGTCTAGTTAAAAGTTGGATTAATTTCAAAATTGCATACTATTTAGGTGAATTTTACTTAACCACCTTCCCTGGTTACATTAGATTAGGATTCAAACTAATAAGAAAAGGATGTAAGGATTAAAGGGTTAATATTAAGTTTTGTAAAATGGTCACATGACTAATAATATAAATAGATGAGATTGTCACCTCTCCATGATCCTCAATCAATTTTAATTTTATTTTGATTTGTAGCAGTCATATTTTAAATTTTAAAAGTATAATTTTATTTAAAACTTTTGTCTTTCCTTAGCTTGACTATTTTACATTAAACTTATATGTGGGAGCACTTGTCTGAATTTAAACTCCAAGTAACTAAAGTCTTCATTCCTGCCAGCATTATTGATAATACTACTAATTATAATATTTCAAATATTGCATTTCAAAATTTTCAGAATGGCCACTACAATTATTCAAGAGCTTTTGTTGATTTCAAGCTATGTTTAAATGGTTACTTTAAATTTAAATTTGCCACAATATATTTAAAATTCATAGTCACAATAATTAAATTAAATATATTAATAATTTCCTGATATTTTATTTAAATATTCATTTCATATCAAATATCATTCACAATTCATTTACTTCTAAATTTGTAATTCAAAATAAAGACATATATTTTTGTTATAATAATGAGTATTCATGTTATCAAATGTTTTAAAATTATTTTATGTCTACAAAAGATAATGTTTAATCTCATAGTAATAATATTTTACTTCAATAAATAATTTATTGTGCTGTTATTTTAATAAAAGACATTATATTATTATCTGAAAAACAGCACAAAAGAATTTATTTATTATAACTTTTTATTTTCTCTCCATTTGAAAAAAAAGAAATCACTTCCACAATTTGGAGTAACAAAATAATCAACTTACAATAGACTGTTTAATAAATATTTGAATTGACTTTAAATGAACTTTGTCTGCAATAATATTAAAAGACCTGTGAACTCTTCTCTTTTCTCTTGGAGCATTATTACAGAAATCATGATGGTATAATAAATATGACATTGAGAAATAAGATATTTTTCTTCTGCTAAATACTTTGTAAATTTTTCTAAATATGATTTAGAAGAACATTCTCATGAAAAATATTGTTTTTATTACAACAAATTAAGATAGTTTGCTTTGATGGATTATTTTTTTGAAAACCCCAAATTTAAATGTTAAGATATATTTATTGCAAATTAATGAACATTTATCATAATTTAAATCCATGGATGTATTTAATGAGTAGCCATTAATGTACTTTGTTATTTGCTAGCATATTTTCTGAAATTTTCATTAAGAATATCTGGAAGTGCTTTCACATTTTGTAGTTATATTATAGATTTTGATATTGTGGCTTTATTTTATAATTAATATGTTTGATGTTGACAAGATTTTGTTGCCAAAATTTCTATTCATCTTTCGATGTAATGTTTAACAATGCAGAAGTTCTTTATTATATTATTTATTTGATGGTAAAATAATTGAATTTTAATTATATTTATGATTTTTTGCATATTATGTTTTCTTTCATGTGCATATTATTTTTACATTACATGCTATATGTTGAAATATTTAAGTTTAAGTTCTCAGACTAGTAATTTATTATAATTACATATTTTGAAATTGAATGTGTTTCCCTTTTTACATATGAATCATTTATTTGTAAAGGTATATTGTTATTCTATAAGCTGAACAATAATATGTGTTTCTTTTATTTATTTTATGCTTATTTATTTGCCTAATATTATTGAAGCCATATTTGGCATTAGTTATTATTATTTATCATATTTCACATTTGTCATCTATGGTATTTTAGTTAGAGATAGTAAATTTATTATCTCTATTGTAGGAATTCTTATGTATATCAGTGTATAGTGATGGTAGTGTTAGTCCTTATCATTGTTTTGCTATCTTATGTTACAAGAGATCATAGCATTAGTGTTTCTCTTATTTATTGTCTTGTTAGCATTTGTATGCTCATAGCATATATTTTGGAGATAGAGAACTTAAGATAATTCCTATTTAATATTTTTGTTCCTTATGGACATTTCTCATTATTCTTCCTGGCTAATGATAAAATCCTAGATCCTTTATTACCCCTCAAAAGTATGTGCATTCTAATGAGCTATACATAATGCTTTTACTTTGCTTTACTTAATTATTTGAAGATAGATTTTGTTCATAGTTTGTTTAGTAAAGCAAGATTTCACATGGTTAACTTGACATCTTATCTGTTTCTATTAAAGTATTGAGGAATTCTACCTTACTTGCATAGCATTCTTGGTTGGCTTAAATGTGAATAATTCATTGTGAATTTGTATGTCCTATAGTTGAGATTTACTAATAATGAGGACAAAATATGATAAATAATTAATTTAAATTTTTTAAGGTGCATTTAGGTATGAATAGACAACATACATCTGTCTTACTACTCTTTCATCACTGGATTGGTTGATAAATAACTTTTTGGTAATTAAACAATAGAAGTGCTGGATTATTTTTGTTTAATCCAGTAGAATTTAATCTTATAAAACATGATGTAATTTTTTTTTAAAATCCTTCTGTCATAATTTTGAAAAAGTAAAGATGTGACAGCCTTTGGATATGTGGACTCAAATATGGACTATTTGTAATTTTGTTTTTGCTTTCTTGCAGAATCAATATTTATTGTTGTTATTTAGGAAAATTCTCAGAGTCATTTGTTCACATCTTTTCACTTATCAATCAAAAATCATTCCATTTATTGAATAAAAATTTAAATGATTATAAATTATTTTAAGTGTATTTAATAAAATAGTACATGGATATTGAAGCTAATAAGTGTCAATTTATTGAATTGTTTAAGAATTAATAGAACATCTAAGAAAGATGTATTTTGCTTAATAAAGAATTATAACTTGGTTTCTTTCTTTGGATCATTTTATTTAATTCTTTAAAATCACTGTACATTCTTATTTTTTTAAAATCATTTTCATATTTGAAGATCAGATTTATTATTTTATGATAAAATTAATTTTAAAAGAATTAAGCTTATGTTTATAAGATGTTTAAAGACATTTATTCTAAGATATTTAGAATGGCTATTATTTATGTATATGAATATTTATATAAATGTATTAATTATACAATTATACATATGGATATAATAGCTCTGATTATGACTGCAGGACAGTCGAAACTGTTAGAATAAAATTTTGATATAAAAAATAGTATTGTTGAAGCATTTAAGAAAATTGTAAATGGTATATTTTGATATCTCAGTATAGTCCTAGATTATTAATTATCTTATTCTAAAATTAAGAGATCGAGTTTTATTTTATTTAAGACAGACACTCCCCCTGATTAGACATTAGCTTAGAGGGAGTATGTGTCTTATTTATTTTATTAACTAAGATTTTATTCAATATTGAATAAATATAAAGAATCAAAAAGAATTTATTTTATAATTTAAATGAGATATTATCCCGAGATACCCTGATTTAATTAAATGAACAAAAAGTCGATCTTAAGTAGTATAGATTTTAAAAGAACATTTCTAAATTTTAAGAATTAAATAAGTTTTTTACCAGATCAAAACAATGAGATGCTTAGAATATACTAAAGGGATGGATTAAATGGTAGTTGTAGTAGATATTTGTGGAAGAAAGAAATTTAAATGTAATCTCAATGGCATATGCTCGCAATAGTAAAAGTTTTTTATATGCGCTAGAGTGAGTTGAGAATTCTCCTCCTTTTGATTTATTAATAAGGTTGTTTCATATTTTTAAAATATATTATTATAAATGGTTCCTTATATATCTTTTTATTGTAATATATGGCATTTATTGTATAAACACACTGAGCTTAGTTATTGAGCGATTTTTGGGACTATAATGTCCTTTTATTTCATTTCCTACTTTATAAGTTAAGCTAACTTTATAGATTACATTTTAGCCCAAAGAATTTGCACTGCCCACTCATATCCATTGATTTCATAGGTTAATATATATATATATAATAAAAATTCATATAATATTATATAGATATTAACACTAGAATATTATATTGTAAATGATTTGAACATCGAGGAGAAATCATGGCAAAGTGTATATTTTTATTAAAATTATTTATATATATATATTTATATATATATTACAGCTATAACATTAAGACCATGTGCCTGAATAATGACAGTAGGGACCGCTACAAATCTTAACACATGATTTATTTAAAAAACAATCTTGTGTTAAGATTTGTAGAGGTCCATACTGTCATTTTTTAGGTGCATGGTCTTAATGTTATATCCTTAATATATATTACTTTACATAATGAGTATTTGTTTAACAAATTTAATTATTAAAATTATTTATGTAACTGAAAAAAGTATGAAGCTCATCTTCATTGTATGGCCAATTTATAAGATGTCATTGATATATCTTCACCAAATGTGAAATTTAACCCTAGTATTCAATTGAATTATAAAAATGTTCCCATAAATTGATGCCATTTTGTTACCATTACATTACCTTCTTTATGTAAAAAGTATGTAGAGTGAACAACAAAATAGTTATTTTCTAAGATTAAATAGATTAAATCAGTAGTAGATGTAATTTGATACTTATCATGTTTCTTTTTATATATATTTGAAAGTTAACTTTAATATGTAATCTTTGTCAACATTTTTTTTATATTATTTTTTTTTTGTGTGGAATTTTTACATAGATGTGTCTAAGTTGTATATATATATATATATATATATATATATATATATATATATATATATATATATATATATATATATATTTGAAATGAAGAATGTATTACTCATTTCAGTGCTAGTTATGTAGTTTCCCACATAGGTGAGAGATTTATAAAAATTTAAAAAAATATTTAAAACTCTTTTGTCAAAGAATGTGTTGCAAATAATGCAATTAGATTATTAAAGCAGACCAAACGCTCAATATGTATTGCTACTCAGTGCAAGCCAGAGTAATCAATGGATGCCAGAAGGCTTGTGGATAAAATCCCCATCTAGTGCCTACTCATCCAATATCCCCAGACTAATTTCTGGTTTGTGGCCTTCATCAGTGAGAAGCCTTGGATCTGAGAGCACTGCACCTAGATCTTAGGATCCAATGCTACCCTCCAGCAGCCACCATTTATCTCTACTTAACTACAAAACTATGAGTCTTAAATTGAAAACACTAATATTTTCAATCTAAGCTCATTAGATTCTATAATCATATAGGTCTGAACTCAGTTCAGTACCTATAAATTTTTGGTGTCTTTTGTTCTTTAATACCATAGCCACCTCTATCCTAATAGGCAGGATTGGTTTTAAGCCAATAAACATCACATGATCACCATTTCTTATGCTTGCTCAAACTGTTATTAAAACAGGCCAAATGCTCTATAAATATTGCCACTCAGTGAAAGCCAGAGTAATCAATGAATATCCAGAAGGCTTGTTCATAAAATCCCCATCTATTGCCTACTCATCCAATATCCCCAGACTAGTTTTTGGTTTGTGGCCTTTATCAGTGAGGAGTCTTGGATCTGAGAGCTTGTGATGTTTATTGGCTTAATGCAATTAGATAAGAGATTTAAAAAAATTCATATAATTAAAATGTTATGCAAATTAATCAATTTAAATATTATAAAAAACTGGAACAGGCTGTTCAAGATAGAAAGAAGTAAAATGTATATGAAAAAATGTTTTTCCTTATTACATTGTAATCATTGTGGATTCATACTTTATTGAATGACATAAGATACAATTATGTTTTGTGAGTAAAAAAAGGAAAACCACCATCTGAATTAATCTAAGCTAGATATCTGAAAAACTTGGAATACTATTTTTGAATAAATCTGGTTAAAATGAAGAAAAACACTTATTTCAAATGGCAAAGCTGATTGTTAAGGTTCATTATAGCACATATAAACTGTTTAAATTCTTGCCATTGGAAGAAAATAAAGTATTGTTTTCTTGCTTTGTACGTTCTACATTTAAAATGACTATTTACCACTTTAGCTTAACTATTTTAACTGTATATTCAATACCAATATGCTATATCATATAAATTATTTAAAATAGGAAGCAAAAATTTTTAAAAAATGTTTAATTAAAGTTAGTTACATTTTAATGTAACTGAAGTAAAAAAAAGGATTCAATATTTATTATATACATGTGTTAACATTTTGTAAATAACTTTTCTTTTATTACAAGTTAACCAAATGTGATTTTGTGAAAAATATCAGTTAAAAAATAAAGAGTAACAAAGGAAGATGTAGTCATTATTTTAAATGTCATGAATCCATGCATAAGTCATCTAAGTGTTAAATAATTAAAGTAAATAATTGTTAATGACTTTAAGTTAAAGATTTAATTGTACCCATTCAATTTATTTGTTTGTAATAAATCCTGCATTTGATTGCTAAGAATTATATTTTGTGTAAGTGAGCTTATAGTATATGTATGCAGTTGTTTGTTCACTGTTGAATAGTTTAAATATATCTTGAGATCGTATGTGTATATGTACCATCAAGGATTTTGCTAAGAAGTGTTCAATGTGGTTTGAATAAATTGTATTTATAAGAAATTACAGCAAAATAAAGAAAAGGGTGATTTTGGTAAATGTTTGTATCTGCATGGGAAGATTCATTTCTATCTTCATTTGATAAATTGGAGATTTATCTTAAAATGAACCATAGCAGTAGAAGTCACAGTTTTATTAAATTGGGATTTGGACCTAAAAATGACCATTCCTGATAGTTACTGTCGCAGAAAAGTATAGTGGTTATTTTTATCCCATATTAAGCATGGGTATATGCTTATACTAGAAAACTTTTGAGTCAAATAAACATTCTACATTTATAAGTTTATCCATATGTAGAGTAACATTCACTTGTAGCAAATGTTCTTGAATAACATCCTGATTATCATTTTCAATCATTCAGGATAAGGGTCTCTCCATATTCAATCCATCTTTTCTGATCTTTAGCCTCTCTTATCCACATCATCCCAGCATACTTCTGATTTCATCCATCTATCTCACATGTATTCTCTTTCTAACTTTTTTATAATCTCTTTTAATTCAATTTAAGACTTCAATTTCCCATCTATTATGATCTCTTCTAACAATGTGTCAATTCCACTTCAGTCTTTTAATTCCTTCAACAACTTCAGTAACCCCTGTGTTTTTTCACCCAGGTATTTCATTTTTAATCACTTTTTATTATTCCTAGCATACATCTGTCCATAGTTTGTTGAGTAGTCTAAAGTCTTTGTAGTGCTCTTCTGTCAAACACTTAAATCTCACATTCATAAGTAAGACTTGGTAACACACATTTGTTAAACCTTTTTTTTTTTCAAACACATGGGCATTTTAATATTAAATTATTTCCATCAAAGGCTCTCCAATCAAGTTTATTTTTATGATTAACTTTATCCATTATGTTTCCATCTGTAGTAACAATCTAAGTAAGATATTTGTAGTTGTTAATTTCTAATTTATCATCAATTTTTTATTTTCTTCTTTTGAGAAAATTCATTGCATATTGCTTTAATATTTTTAACTATTACCTATAATCCTACTTTCACCTGATAACACTTGTAATTTCTTGAAGTGCTAAAGCATTATTTGCAAAAACAACTACATTATCTGCAAAATCTAGATGATTTATATAATCTCCATTTATTTTTATTCTCTTAGCTTCCAATTTTAATCCACAAAATACTTATTGTGAAACTGCTATAAAAAGTTCTTGAGATATGGAGTCACTCTATATTATACCCTTCTCAATGTCAATCTTTTTAATATCATTATATAATCTGATTGTTGCTGATGCATTTTTATAAATATTATTCAGACTATGACAATATCCTGGGTCTTTACCTTGATGATTCAATAATTTAATCACTGAAGAAAGACTTATAAAATCAAATGCCTATTCATAATCTACAAATCCAAAGCATAATGACAACTCATATTCATTGATTCTTTCTATTACTTCTCTCAATAATTGGATATGATCTACTGTACTAAAACCACTTTTAAATCCAGCTTGTTCTTTTGTTTGGTTAGAATTCAAAGTAATATAACTGTATTAATATTATAGGGTAATTGAAGATTAATATTAAATTTAGTCAAGAAACCTCGGATATTTTATAAGTAATTATTTTCCTGCATATATATAGAATAAAACAATAATATATAAGAGATCAGAAAAAAGTCTTTGTTAAAATAAAAGTAAGTTATAGGTCGACTGACAATAATATTTTGTAATCCAACAAGGGTTGTTTGAATGTGTTAGCTTCTTTAAATATAATATTGAATAGTCTACATTCATTCATTGAGAATAACTTATGTACTTCATGATCTAGCCAAGTATTGCAAATATTGTGTGCATAGTGGTCACCACTAACTATCCTTTTAAATAAAACATTGTTAAAATGTATGTGCTGATCTATTTCGAATGTTTAATATCAGGTGGCGCCACTTAGGGTGGGGAAGGAAAGGGGAAGGTAAAGTGGCTAACAGGTTTCTTTGGGCATAGTTGCTGAGAGATTCCTGACTCCATTTAAGGAGAAGTCACGGTACATCACATCACATCAGTGAAAAAGTAAATCTTTGAAACATACTTAGTCTGACCATTACAATATATGTAATTAATTATTTGAATACAAGTAAAATATTTATTATTAAGTTTTATATGTAATTAAAAGGGATTTGAACACAGACCTTCAAGCTAATTATTAATAGTTAATTATTTTTAGAGTTTAATAAAAATGTATTGTGTTTTTTTTTTCTTAATATAACTTTAACATATTTATCGTAACGGATCACCAGTTGTTTGATTAATAATGGTTTTTTTAATAAAAAGATTTTAACCTATAGGAATTAATTGCCTTATCAAATATTCAAATTATTTTTAATATTTAAATTTTGAGAAGAAGCCATTTTACTGTAATTTCTGAGGAAAATCAGTCTTCTGGTTAAAATATAAAAATAGTTGTTTAGAAAAGTAATTGTGTTTATATATATATATATGTCAGTGTAGTAAAAGTAATCATTTAAAACTAGTCAACATTTAGACAATCCCAATATCAATAATAATAAACAATTTCAAACTGTTGTCAAGGCAACTTCTATCAATAAAAGTGGAATCCCTCCCACCTTTGTTTATGGACCAATATATTTATATAGACACTAAAGATTGCAACTTGATCACAGAAATTAAAATTATTTATATAAAGATGTTTAAATAAACCTCTTTAAACAGATAACTATAACCTGTTCTGAGTACAGATTAAGAATAGTCAATTATAACATTGCAAACTGGAATTATAAATTTCAAATTGCATCCAAAGTATTACTTAAATAAAAACCTATTTAGCCTTGAACATTATTACACTTATTGCATAAATAATACTTTGAATACAATTTGAAATTTATAATTGCAGTTTGTAATGTTATAATTGACTATTTATTAGTCTGCATTCGTAACAGGTTACATTTATGTGTTTAGATCTAAACATTTTTGTATCAATAATTTCAATCTCTGTTGGCATGTTGCAATCTTTAGTGTCTATATAAATATATTAGACCACTATAAAGGTGGGATTCCACCTTTATTGTTAAAAGGAAGTTAGCTTGGCAACTGTTTGAAATTGTTGATTGTTATTGATAATGGGGATTGTCTAAGTGTTGACTGGTTTTTACTAATATATATATTGATATGAAGATTTTCACAGGTTGCATATATAAAAGACATATTTTGCAGGCTTATCAGTGTTAAAAAATTTAAATATTAATATTCTGACATTTTGACTTGATCACACAAGTCATTTACTGGGTGATAAAAGGTAGAAAGATGGTTGTAGAAGTGCTACAATCACTGATTTGAAAAAAAAAAAACGTTGGTATATTAATATTTAAATTTTTTAACATGGATGAAACACCAAAATATGTCTTATATATATATATATATAATATTTCGAAAAGATAGTGCATTCTGGGAAATACAACAAGTATAATTTCAGGATGCATAGAAGTCTGAAAGTTTTAATAGATACATATAAGGTGTGTATGTTAAACCCATATATAAGAGATGCTGACATACTTGCAATATTCAAACTGATGTTTCGATATGTATGTTAACTGTTTTGTTTTTCTGTCTTTCTTATGCAGACCAAGTTTTTTGCTACCCAAGTAACATTATTTTTGGTACAACATGTGTTTGACATTCTACCATGAAAGAAGATTGTTGAGAGAAAAAATTATTTTATAAAATATACTTTTAATATATATAAAAAAAAATGTAGACTTTTTTAGAATTAATAAACAAGATTTATTATTTTTATTGTAAACACCTGATAATCAAAGAAATTGTAGGTGTAAATTTTTTTATATAAAAAAATGCAATTAGAGAGAAAGGATATTTCTTCATCCTAATTAAATATGGCCAATTAAAATGTTCATCACCAATATGAACTTAGTAAATGAAAAAAGAAAAAGTTAGGGATTTTATAAAATCGAAACAATATAAATTTTTGTAAAGTATTTATTTATTTAAGTTGATGAAATTGTGTTAATCCACAAACCCAAAATGAAGGTTATATCAAAGGTAATATGCCACCATGTATTATATGTAAGTTATGATTAATATTATAAATTAGTTGTAATAAAAATAAGCTTTGTCAGAAAATTAAATTCCTGGAGAAATAAAGGAATATGGAAAAGGTACTTGTGTAATGAAATCAGACTAGTGGTATAAAAAAGTAACCCAAGAACTTAAAGCAATTCAACTTTGCTTCATTAATAATATTTGTGAATTCTGCAAATTAGTGTTGTATTCTTCACTGAGTAGCACATCACAGATAAAGATTCAGAAAGCTGTAAAAATGTTTTGCCACATGTTTGTTTTACCTGTGAGTGCAATTCAAACCAGATGCACTGCTAAACAGATAATCACTAGTGCCTTTTTTTCTAGCCTTAATTTGGGGGGGGGATACCAAGCCTATATAACACCAGGACTCTAACAAGCTAATAAGAAAACAACACTTCAACTAGACCTAATGGATCTCATAGTTGGTAGAAATAAGAAACCCATGGCCATGGTATACTCCTGTTATATCAATCATTACATCTACTCAAAGAAACAATAGATTAAGATTAATGAGAGCTTTATACCTAACATTAATGGCCATTTGAACTAATAATGTAAACTTTTAATGATCTAATAAGATAGATGAACTAAACTTTATTATGGCTAACAGAATATATAATTTAATTTGTAATTAAGAATGTTATATATGTAAAATAAATAAAATATCCGTCAATTAAAAAAACAATATTGTAATTATAATTGAAATAATATTTTTAACGGTTTACAAACAATTACAAACAATCCTTAAATCCTCTCGAAGTACTTTCTGGTTACTTTCTATCCTGCCTCAACTGTCATTAAATTCAAAAACAAAGCGGAGAGCAAACGCCATCAACCTCAAATTCCCACGAATCTGGATTTTAATGTTAGAAGCTTATCGATTTATTAAAAGCGTTTTATTCCTGCTTATAAAAATTGCCTCTGAATTTTTCTTTTACTATGGTTTCTGTCTTCATGAAGAATTTTCACATTTTCAAAATTAAATTTAAATTTATATTTTACATGTTTTTCGCGATCAAAGAAAAATATATCTAATATGTTGTATCTATATGTTAATGTTTAATAATATTCAATAGGATAGTATTAATAAATAATTTTGCATTTATAGTATGTATTCACTTATTTATTAAATCTATGTGCAATTTAAATTCAGTAATCCTTTATTTCCCATTTCTCACATGATCACCAATATGTATAGAATTTTGCCTGTTTATTTAGATTCATCCATGTAAGTGCCAATCACATAATTAATTTTACTAAATATCCGTAAATAAAAATCTGAAAACAAAAAAATGCTGTAATTAGAAAGAAGAAAAAAAATCAGTTTTTTCATGTGTCATAGCATCGACCGAGAAGCGAAGCCCACTAACCCGGACAACTGCTTGTAAGATGGCTGTGCTGACCTCTCAACCACCAATGCTTGACAAAAAATCAGTTTTATTAATTACCATGACAGTGTGTTCAGCTAATATGGTCCACAGAAAACTGGTGCTTGAATCAAATAAATAAAGCTGTCACAAGCAATAGCTTTCTTTATATCATGGCATGTAATAATACTGAAGGTTAGATTGACCAGGAAATGTAATCGCAATTTTTCCTAATATTTATTAATTAACTTAAAATAGAGGGAGCGATATTGTTCATATCATAAACGTTAATCTCTTATATTTGCATGTATAGTATAAATGATTCAAAACCTCTTTACTAACCAGGATCTATATTGTTACAGTCAGATGATGTATGTTGATTTAACCCAGTTCGAATACTAGGTGAAAGTACCCTCAAGGCCAAACCATAATGCGAGATATTAATCAAGAATACTATGACCCCTGCCCTATTCATACTGAAGTCTCGAAAATGTTGGTTAGAGAACCGAATAATACTATCCAAGCCACACATAAATTATTTTTCAACCGCCACAAAGCTTAGCAAACAGCGGTAGAGACATGATCTGGAAATCCTAAGGAGCTAAATAGGTTAAATGTGCAAAAGTACTAAGAAATATGTGTTTTTATGCGTAGTGCGTGCCGATCATTGAAAAGTAAAATAAAGCATTGTAATAAGATTAGGAAACTCAAGCTTTTGATAGTTAAATAATATGTTTAATTAATGGCTTTAAAATATGAATTTAATGATATAATGGCCTCCCGCTATTCCCCCTCAAATTACTAGTAAACAAACTAATTAGACAATCAAAAACAGATTAATAGGTTTGGGGTCTAAATCTTTTCTTTTCTTTCCCCAATTTTATTAAAATTGTCAAATCGATCTTCTCGATAACGATGATGATAAAAAAGAATCTTTCGGTGAAGCATTTCTAATTGCTTTGCGCTATAAACTTAGGGTTTAAAAATTATTTAAAATGTAATATAGTTAAATCAGATATAAGTAAAGCTAATGGCGGACAAAAGAGGCGTTATCAAAGAGATCAAGTTGGCACACAAAAGAAACTGACCCGTATTTAATCAACAAATATAAATAACTGGAAAGAGATTTAAATGAACAAAAATTAACTAATAAACTTAACCGCAATGGAATACTAAATATTTACACTGGTTAGTAAGGAAGAATAGCGTAAGGAAAAAGGTTACATATAGATAGATGATCACATAATATATATATAATTAAGGTTAGTCTAATAAAATGGTTACATAGCAAATACATATAAATTCACTGAAGCAATTAGAAAAAAATGAACAAAAGGTAGCATAAGAAGTAGTTCAATAGAGGAGATACGACAATCGGCCCTTTTTCCTTGAATCATGTTCCTTACGGCAAGCCATGGTTTGATCCGATCATCGAGGTGTAGTTGTCCGGACAATGAAAATATGTAGCATGGTTTCACGAAAAGTTCTGCCCAGACACGCACAGAGTTCAGATGACTATTGAGAGGATATTAAGGCATTTTGAATGGTATTCCGGAACCTCGGCCATAGGCAAAGCTATTGATTGGAGCCTAGCCGAGCATATTAGAATCTATCAAACTTATATGATTTTTAGCGTGAGCAGGTTCAAGTTTCTTCATGATTTAGTAGACAACAGTTGCAGACCTTCTAAATAAAATCACGAATAAAATCTGACAGAGTTCTCCTAAGAGAAATCTGATTGCACCTTGCAATAGCAAAATCTGAATCAATCTTCACAAAGAAAATCAGAATCAACTGACTCCTTCAAAAGGAAAAATCTGAATATGTGAATTCTTTAAAAAGAAAAATCTGAATAATAAATCTTTTGTTCTCCCTTCTATTTATACCCTCTCTGTCAGCTACCTTCTATTGTTTGTGTGGATCTGAGATCTTGATAAGCCTCCCCCCCATGCTCCTTTGTTTCAAGAGCAACACTTTCTAAAAATAACTTTAATTTTTTGACTCTAACTTTTCTTACTTCAAAGTTTGAATTCTCATAGTTAAAAAGAGAGAAGAGAAGGCCATCTTTGATCACAATCTGAATGGCTCACTAATAAAAACTATACATTCCTATAGAAATGCTTGGTGAAGCTTATCTTAAAATCTAAATCATACTATTAAATATTTTAAGCAGAGCTTTAACGAAAATATCCAAACTACGTTATTTTTATAGTAGAAATAAGGCATTTATTTCAGCTGAATTTTTACTAGACTACATATAAACGCTAGACAAAAATTAAGGTTTAACGACAGAATAGGTTAACAATTGTTATACAATAGAATGAGGGATCTTTATTTAAAAACAAAATATTTAAAATGTAATAATACATTTGATAAGCATAATCTATTTTTAACCTCTAATGCAAAACCCTGTTGATATTGAACTATAAAACTTAATTCATTTCTACAATTACTAATTAAGTTTATAGGAAGATGCTATGGATCGTGCCTGATCCACTTTTCAAGCTTCCAATATAAAATACAAAAAATAACAGATGAAAAAGCTTAGATACAGTAGTGGTAATGTATATATATATATATATATATATATATATATATATAATATTTAGAGACGGTAGTATATGCTAGGTAATATATCAAATATAGGTTTAGGGTTATAGATTCCTGTGTATAAGTTTTAATATATAACGTACAGTGTGTATGTTAATCCTATATATAAGAGATGTCAATTTCTTTTAATGTTCAAACTGATATTTCCATATTTATGTTGTTTGTTTCTTTTCTGTCACTTTCTTATGCACAAAGTTTCTGCTACCAAGTACTGTATCTCCATCTGTAAAGCCGAATACAATAGACTTTGTGATCCTAACGTACTGCACATTTTCATCCTGAGAATGTGTGTAAATATATGCATGA
>JAQFVV010015121.1:0-20236 GCA_028023455.1 Epiperipatus broadwayi | reverse complement strand
TTCTTTTAATTCAAATTATTATCTAGCATCCCTTAACAAATTAACTCACCTATATATATATATATATATATATATATATATATATATATATATATATATATATATATATATATATATATATATATATATATATATATATATATATATATATATATATATATATATATATATATAATATACAAATCAATATATATATATATTTCCAAAATACAGTACAATTTATATAAATTATACCTTTTAGAAGTACTTTCGACTATACACTTTGTAGTCTTTATCAACTATATAACATTGAATAATCAAAACGAGACAACCCTTAACAATACCCATAGTTAAATTCAGATTTCCCACAATTCTGTTATTTTAACATCATGTTGTCTCATTTTGATTATTCAACATTATATAGTTGATAAAGACTACAAAGTGTATAGTCGAAAGTACTTCTAAAAGAATATAATTTATATAAATTGTACTATATTTTGATATATATTATATTGATTTGTATATTACATATATTGTTAAACGAATACAGATATCAAACTTTATATATATATATATATATATATATATATATATATATATATATATATATATATATATATATATATATATATATATATATATATATATATATAGATAGATAGATAGATAGATAGATATAATTTCATAATATACAATAGTTATCACAATCAATAGAAGCTTATCCTATTTTAGTCATTAACTAATTTAATTTTCATTTTTATCATTATTATTTTTTTAAAAAAATCAGAATTTCAAACCAAAAGGTTAAGCTAAGATAAACTTGGGCACTTATTGGAACTAAATGAAACTTCAGTTAGGTACTATACATATATATATATATATATATATATATATATATATATATGATAACTACACACATTCTTAATAAAGCATACAATAGTAATGTAATATAAATATAAAACATTAAAATAAGTACAAAACATTTAAACACACACATTTATGCTATCGTAAATGATTTGTATACTTAAGAATGTTCTATCAATATCCATTGACCACACTAAATCTGCACAAAAATACTTCATTTTATTCTGGCTCTCGAGATACTCAAAGATTGCAATGGCTACTTTAATTATTGTCAGAAAGTGGAATAAGAAAATATTATTATAGGATTTTAAATATTGTGACTTCTTGTTTTTTTGCTGCTACATGTGTGTTTTACCAACGGGTTGTAGTTTAACCATCTGATGCCGTCCTGATGATTGCAGTTCTGAGCTATTTCTTACTTTGGGAAGTTAGACATTTTTGGTGGTTTCAGATTATTAGGAGGACAGACTGCTGTTGGTCTTGTGAATGAAGGTTGGAGTTCATTGCATGCTTCAGAAACTGCTTAGCACTGCATTGTATTCATTGAAAAAATGTCTAATAGGTTATTGACTCTAGATACTTCTTATGTATGTGATGATATTGTTATCGTTTAATTATTTTTTTTAATCTGTTGGTTATTTTCATTGTTCAAATTCTGTCCAATTTTTTGTTGATTAAATTTTCGATAAAATGCATTTTTATTAGTCCTGTTGTTTATGGATTTTGATTATTTAATTAGTGGCCATTGGTAATCTTATTCCTATGTAGCTTATCTGTATATGCAATCTTTAAGGAAATTTTTTAACTTCAATTATGAGTTGGCATTTATATTTAACTTACATATTTTATTTAATATTTAACAAGCACACATTTTATTGATTTCTTTATATTTAAAGTCAACATTCTTTACATATACATATATTTATTTTTTTCTAAATTAATGGTAAGAGACATTTTTAATTTTTAACATTTCTTTTTTTTTCTCTAATAGTTTATTTTTTTTCAATTAAATTACCCCCAGCCTAACTGCATTTTCTTTCAAAACAACACTTTAACTTTTTAAATACCACCATTTTAAACTTATTTGAAAGTTTAATTTGTGTTAAGTTAAATTTTCTCCCACCTATAATTACTCTTTAATTCATAAAACTTTATGATTTGACTTTAGCAAACTGTGTTTAGTTTTAAAATAATAAAAAACAATAAAGCTCTTCAGACTTTGGGTAACAATTATAATAACCATATTAAAAAAAGATATACACAAATAAGTTAAAAATGAAAAAAAAAAATTTACAGATTTAAATTTGCTTATATTGATTCTAAATTTGCAATCCAAATTTAATGTCTAATGGTCATTCAGCTAAGGAAAGGATAATTCAAGTTTGACATTTTTTTTAAAAAAAATATTCAAATTTTATTTATATATATGACAAATTTATAAAAAAAAAATATTTTTTTTTTTTGCATTATGACAAATATTTTTGTATGTTACTTAATAAAACAACTAAAAAAATGATTAGAACCATGATAAATCAAAATTTATTTATTTTTAAACAACGACTGTATAAAGTAAAATGTGATTTATTTTATTCATTGATAGCTCACCTCTTTCCAGCATTTTTCTCTGTCGTTTAATTGTACATTCATTGCTTGTAAAAATTTTATGTTTATTTTAATTTGCAGACATGTTATGAACAAAAACAAATATTATCAAATGATCATAATAGTACACTGGCTAGATATATGGTATGTGTTATTTATCCTGTGCAATGTTGATTGGATTATTATATATCGTTAGCCTACTATGTAATCAAACTTGAACTGCTATTTGTAAGTTGTGCTTAATGTGCATTTAAGAAAGTATGCTTGCAAATAATTGTTAAATGAAAGTTCTCTCTCATAAAGTATTTGTTTTTAGAGAGTGAAGTAGTATGATCTAAGGAGATATTATGTAAAGAATTTGAAATATAATGTTTGTAAATTTTCATTTATGGGTTTACAACATTTTAAATACTTGAGTAGTTTGCATAGGGTGAAACAAACAAATGAAGAAAATGCTTAAGCTTTACATAAACTTTTAAACTAGACAATTTGATAAAACTTTTAATGTTTGAAATGTGTGATAATGTAAAGAATGATGATGATGAAGATTATATTATTATTATTATTATTATTATTATTATTATTATTATTATTATTATTATTATTATTATTATTATTATTATTATTATTATTATTATTATTGTTGTTGTTGTTGTTGTTGTTGTTGTTGTTCTTCTTCTTCTTCTTCTTCTTCTTCTTCTTCTTCTTCTTCTTATTATTATTATTATTATTATTATTATTATTATTATTATTATTATTATTATTATTATTATTATTATTATTATTATTATTATTATTATTATTATTATTATTATTATTATTATTATTATTATTATTATTATTATTATTATTATTATTATTATTATTATTATTATTATTATTATTATTATTATTATTATTTTATAAGTTAATGTTTTAATATTTTATATATGTCTTGTTGTATAATAACTATTTTTGTTGTTAATTAATCTAACCTGCTATCTCTCTTCTCATAAATTCTGACTATTTAATATAATAATTTAATTGTAATAGCTGGAGAGATAAGAGTATTTTCTATTGAATTATTTATTAAATAGTTTAATAAGCTGAAGGTTTAGAATATCTTCCCATAAATTTTCAAGTATTCATTGGCGCTAGTGTTTTAAATCTAATATAAATTAATAATCCATAGAGGTTATAATTTCTTTTTAGTTACTTATAAGGTATTTATTGTCATGAAAAGTGACCATAGTCTATATGATTTTTATTAATATAGCTAGCTATGTCTGGTAATTATTACAAATTAGGATTAAATTATATTTTTTTTTCATCTTTATTCTTTCCTCTCTGTTATTTAGATTTAATTGGGAAATCTCAAAGCATGTTTTTATATCCATAGAATTATTATAATTTAACTTTAACCTTGTTGATCTTTTATATAAATACCTGGGTTATAACAATTGTCATTCAACAGGGGTGTTGGAAATTAATTTTCCCAATATGATACTAAACATACTCATTGGTTACATTTGACACCTTAAAGTGTATGGCTTGAATACTTTTTACCACTCTCAAGACTCAAGATAAGTCAGTTATAAATTGGCATTTAATGCAGTCACCAGCAATTTAATATATAATAGTTAAAAAAATAGAGAATAATTTGGTGATAAATGTGGGAACAGAGAAAAGGCTATCAGTTAAAATAATACCTAAACAAATTTTATAATATTAGTTGAAATTGGATATTAAGAGAAAATATAAGCAAATAGTATAAATTAAATGTGCTTATAAGTAGGGCACCCTAGTAAATTGTAAGCAATAAAATAAACATGCAAGTAATAATAAATAGGATTAAGAATAAAAGGATGAATAAGCACACTAATTCATTGAATGAGAAATTGAGCAGACATAATTTTAAAAAATAGCGTCATCAATTAAATAAATATTTGCAGTTAATTATATTTAATTAGATGTTTAAAATATCGCCAGCAAAATACATTCCTCAGAATAAATGTTCTCAATGAGGAACAAAGTAAGGATGAAATAAATGTATCAAACAATGATGACTAGGGACAATAATGAGGGAAAAGTTTGAAAAAACAAAATGAAATGATTAATAAACTTAAAAATCAAAATAAAGAGATGAAGATAAAATTTGAACATCAAAGTAAATTATTATAAAAAATAGTAAATCAAAATAAAGATACATACAAAGAGATGTCATAAGATTTGAGAATTAAAAATAAATAGAAAAATTAAAAGAAGAAAATAAAATATCTTATACAATATTCGAAGATCAAAATAAAATGTTTGACATAAAGCTTGATAATCATAAAAAGAATATAGTAGAACCTTAAAACCATACGGTATTATGACAACTTTTATTAGAAATAATTTTTGTTAAAAAGTTTAAAAAAATAGAAATATAATGTTCTGATGATGGAATAGTTATTAAGTATATAAAAGAGCAACAAAGCTTATATGGTTATAATACAGTAATGAAGTATAGACTAACGGTAGTCAACAAAATTTAAATGAAGTATGATTGGAAAATAAAATTATTTCCAAAAAAAGTACATATTTAGATAATAATTTTATGATAATACGGAAGGAATGGAAAAAGTAAAAATGTAAGAGATTAGAAAAAAAATGTGTAACATTTGATTCTAAATCCATAAACGGTAGAATATGGAAAATATTTATGATAAATGTTAAAAATATCACAGGTATAATCGCAAAAATAAAGAGGAAAAAAACCTCTAGAAAACAAATTAAATATTTACTCTGAAAGGAAATTAATAGTAGAGGGACCATGTCATAATATTGAAAGAGGAATTTTCCTGCTATTCCATTTGAGAACGCTGAACGTAATTGAAAAAGATAGTTTACTCCCAATTTAATACTGTTATAAATTTGGATCACTTCATTTCCTCAAATACACAAATCTTACTGCTGAATCAATAAATTTATGCACGAATGCAAAATTAAAATATAATAAATGTTCAACATTAATTATAACTATTTAAAACATAATGATACAAATAATAATTTTGAGACTTAATGAAGTTTAGCCATTAAAAATGTTTAGAATTATGGTACTGTTAAAACTTTAATTATATACTACGCATATGATATTTGATGTGTTGATATTGAATATTTGAAATATTGTAGTCCCAAAAAATAGTATGATATCTAGTGAAATACTTATTATTGAATACTTATATTCCAAATACGAAATAAATTATTAAGGAAAGGATTGTAACACAATGAAAAATTTACTTTTTGATACATGAAAACTGCAGTTACAAAGAGAGACAATCAGATATTTTGTTATATACTTTATAATATTAAAAATCATGGTCATTACTGAGGTGAAATTATTGATTTACATGCCATTTATTTATAGTCGCAGAAAGAAAAATTAATATTATCAGAATATGATTCATTTATTTATGGTTGAAAGATGAGTGTTTAAAAAATTGCTCAATCTACAGATTTTTCTTCCAGAGAGGTTTTCTATGCAAATCATATCATACATATAATTTTGTAAATCGTTAATGAATCGAGATATAGATTAATGAAATCAGGAAATATAAGAATCAATAAGAAAAGGACTTCTAGTAAGAATTTTCTTTTAGGTGATAAAGTTATAATCCAGATTGATTCCATAAGTTCCTTTGATAAACACGTTTATAAAAAAATAAAAATAAAAATTTGATGGCTTGTTCACTATTTTACCTATATAATAATAATGATTTTGTACTGGTTAATGAAGAAATAGAAAAAGAAACAAACAAGGTCTGATCATTGAAACTTGTTAAAGAGAAAGGAACTAGTGTTGATGAGTTGATAGTTTGATAAAAGAAAGATATATTGTGTAATGGTTGGTAATTATGGATTGAAAATATTTATATAATTAAGCAATTTCTTTGGATAAGATGGACAAACTGTAGGTGTGTGCTTGTGTTCAAAACCTTCATATAATTTGATAAGGAAACACAAAGATGAGAGATATATTAGATTTACTACAGAGTACCTAGTAGAAATGAATTCCCAATGAAATGATAATAATTAATTATAAATTGTAGGTTAAAATATAATATTCAATTGAATTTTGGTGAATTTTTAGAACATTCCAAACCATGACTGGATTGTAACAATATATTGCATAATTAGATTCACAATGTCGTTGCAGTATTCTTGAGAAATTAAAATAGAGTTTAATTAGCCTTTAATTAGTTTACTCTAGTATTGACAAATGATCTTAAAATTGGTACTTTTTCCACATATATTTCTAGGTCATTGTTAAAATCGATTACACATTTTGTCAGTTTGCTTAAATATTGAAAGTGATTTTAAATATGATAAACTTTTTTGCTTATATGATTAGCTCATTATCAATATTAC
Organism: Epiperipatus broadwayi; assembly: GCA_028023455.1. Lineage (NCBI taxonomy): Eukaryota > Metazoa > Onychophora > Udeonychophora > Euonychophora > Peripatidae > Epiperipatus > Epiperipatus broadwayi. Next base: position 13,405 of record JAQFVV010015121.1, on the reverse strand, counting down.
TTAACATTTACTCTGTTTAGATTAGCAATGAAAGTAGCATTTTGAAATTTTATTTTTTCTTCCTTAATCTCTAGATCATTAAATAATGTTAATGTTGAGTTTACAAATAAAATAATCTAATGTTAAAATAGTAAATTGAATTGTTTTATTTCTAACCTGATAGAAAATCAATGTATTGGTTGCAAAGTAAGATACATAATTGACATTAAAAACTAAATGCTGGTTCCAATTGGAGTAACAATTGTAATAAATATGATATTTAAAACAAAAATACACAAATAAGGTAAAAAATAAAAAATAAAAACATATTATTTATAGCTCATTTATTTAATTTTTTTGTATGATTTCAATATATAACATTCAACGATCAAAGTATAATTATTCAATAATGAATAATAATAAAAATTAATAATAATATTTCTGTAGTGCAATTTACATTACACTACTCGAATTGTGTACTGAAAATCATCTTTAATCAGAGTGGTGTTTTGAAAATTGTAGGAGAGGAATATTATTGATTATGGCATTATTTTTGACCTAAATGAGTGAATAAAAATATTATTTATTGTGAATTATTCAACCTTCACATAATTGAAATCTGTTTTGTTTTGTTTTTTTTTAATGTGCAAGTTTTGTCCTTTAAATGGTAAATGTATAAAAAAAATATAAAAAAAACATTTTTGTGTCGTAAAAAAAGTATTTTGTTAGGGTAATTAATAAAACAATTAAAATGATTAAAAATATGATAAATACGATTTATTTACCTCCATGAAACTACAGTTTAAAGAAAAATGTTATTTTATATTTGTATTGAAAGTTTGTAGTCTTTTCAGATTATTTAGTCCGTCTTTCGATTTTACAGTCATCATTAGCTTCACATAAAAACAGGAAGTTTATTTTATTTCACATCTAAATTATGAACAAAATAATATAAAATAATATTAAAACTGTGTTGAGGCTAGATCCATGGTATATATAATTTATTCTACACAATGTATATTTGATTATTTATCTTTAGCCTGATAGGTGATAAAATTTGAGCTGCCTTTCCTGTATTGTGCTTAATGTACATTCAAAAGATATGCTTGTACATAATTGCTAAATGAAAACATTTTTTCATGGAAAATTTATCTTTAGAGAGATGAAGAAATATGATCTAATAAAATAACATCTAAATAAGTTAGATCATAGAACAGCTAAAGATGTTAAAGTATTTTAATTGTTAAATAAATTTTGATATAATTTAGACTAATTCATCCATCTCTCATCCCTCTTTCAGTCACCATTATGCCATGATATTCAAACTCATGGATAATTTGCAATTAGCTCTTTTCAGGGTTGATTTTAAAATAAGTCATTAACTATTATGCCTATATTCATATGATGTTAGTAATATTAATATACATTTTATAGAATAATTCTTATATTATTAATTATAATTGTATGTTTATAATAAATATATAATATAATATAATAATGATTAGGCAGAGATCAAATTAATAATTCAATATTTAATAAACAATTAAAAAATATAATATAAAAATAAATAAAATGTTAATAAAAAATTAAGGATGAATTTTATCATTTCAAAAGATTAATAAATAATATTCTTATCGAATGAATACCTTATGATAAAATTCTATATTATAATAAACTTTTAAAAAGTAAAGAATTTAATTTAAATTAGCAGATATATAAAAAAAATATATAGATTCAAAAAGAAATGATTTAAATAACTTATAAATTTATATCCAATGGTTATTTATATGTTGCATAATTAATAATATATATAAGTACTATTTACAGTTGTATAACTTATACATTATATACATTTATAATAAATAAAATACATTAAATGTTTATTATATTATACAATAAATATAATAAACCTATTTTAAATATCTGTTAAGTGATATTTTTTTTTTATATTTCAATCCAATTTTGATGAATTTTGACAAACTTTCAATTCATGTTTATAATATTAAATTTAGATATTCCTACTAAAATGTAACATTGTCAAATTTGAAATAATAATAATAATAATAATAATAATAATAATAATAATAATAATAATAATAATAATAATAATAATAATAATAATAATAATAATAATAATAATAATAATAATAATAATAATAAACATATTAAAATAATGGAATTATTATTATAATATATATAAATAAATAAAGAAAAAATTATTATCCAGAGTTAAGAATAGAATTTTAAGTCTGTAGTTTTTAATCCTAATGGATATCTCTTACAAATTATATTAATCCATTGGTATAATGATGATTTATTTTTCCTTAATTGATAAACTAGTAATAATATCCAATGATTTGATTGATATAATATAAAGTAAATATCCTTCGATTATTGATGTTCTTAATCTCAATTTTTCTATTATCATTAGATATTCTATACGACAAATATTTCAAATTAGTATGAAAGGTGGTTTCGAAACATTTATGGTACAACAATTATTCTACTCAATGCACATGTAAAATTCTTTATATATATATATATATATATATATATATATATATATATATATATATATATATATATATATATATATATATATATATATATATATATATATATATATATATATATATATATATATATATATATATATATATATATATATATGTTTGGTGCTAGCATAGTGACAATATTTATATGCTTCTTTGAGTATAAGATGATTAAAATAGGTTTATCCATACTTTCTGTAGATGAATTTTTTAAAAATGAAATTATGGCTTCATCACAATTAACAAGCTTATCTCTTAAAAATCATTTATTGATTTGTTATTTATTTTTCCTTCTGTGAAAATATTCATCCTAATTTTAAATGATCTGGGCAATTTTAAACCATTTTAAAATATTATTAATTTGCAAGTTGCACAATAATACTAAAAGTAAATATTTATTATTCATTTTAATCAGCAAATTAATATGTGTCTAACAACATTAAGAAGGATTTATTCCATTGAGAGCAATTATCAATATAATATACTTTGCATAAATAATCTGTCAATTTTGTATTTCAATAACTAAGCAAATTCATGCTGAAACACCATCACAGATGAGTTTTCTTTTTTAATGAGAATAAGGAATAAATTCATGAATTTTTTCTTTAATCCTATTAAACTTTATACAATTTAAAATGACTTTTTGGTGTGTTTACTCTATCTCCTGAAACATTTCTTCAAAATTATTTTGAATTATTTTATTGAGATGGTAATTTATAAGCAAACATGTTGTCTGCTTTACAATAAGAGTGTGAAAACCAACAAATGTTAGTCTTTTTTTTAATCTAAATAATTTATGAGTCATTTTAAAATCTAAAAATTGACTAATACAAATTGAATAAAAGTAGTTTCTTACATTTTCTGGAATTGTTCTTCGTTTGAAATAGCATATATTGAGGCAAAAAAATTATCCTGATGGCGGTTATTCCAGCTTCTCCAGTATGCATATTAGGAATCATCAGATCAACAAAAAACAGAGTTGAAATGATACCAGGGTTTAAAGTTTCTACTCCATCCTTTTATTTCCATATAATCCTGAAATTTTGTTCAAGTTAGTCCACAAGTTTGTTATTTTTCAGCTTTTTCTTTTATTTTATAAGTGTAAGAATTGATGTCTTCTTATTCAGATTTTCTTATTTTAATACCTCCCCTAAAAAGTTTGTTATATTATTTATACCTTGTATTACAATGCATGATGGTAATAAAAAAGCCAATGAATGTAAAATGTGAATTAATTAATATCCATCCCTCTAGTAAAAAAATAAAAAAAAAAAACATATACTGTTACATTTCAATTTAAATTGAAGTACAATGGATTGGAAGCTTGTTCACAAAATTTAGAATAACTCTAAATTGTTTTTTTTTGTTAATTATTGTTTCCAAGTAATTATAAAGTGCTAAATATTTCCATACTTCCAAATTGCTTTAATGCTATTAAAATATTATTTGAAATAATGCTTCCACTGGAACTTGTGTGATAAAATATTTATGAGATTCATATCCCCTTTATCAGATTTTCCAGTGTCACAAACAGTCCAAGTCATCATCACTTTCAGAATATTTATTGGTCAACTTTCTTTAATTGGATAATTATAATCCACCAAACATCTTAAACTATAACTGATTTTTTACACCCTGATTTTCAATATGTTATAAATTATCATTACTAAAAATTTAAAATTTTACATACTAGATCATTTGAATAAAGCTAGATGTGATAGAGCCAAACCATATGGTTACAATATATAATCTGTATATTTCCACAACAATCTTCTAAATAGTATTATCTATACATTGAAACTCATTATCATTCATTAATTTTATTATAACTTTGTTAAAATGTATATGACTAGAAGCTTTTCTAATTTATATTACATTATAAAATTTATCAAATAATCAAAAGCATGAAAAACAAAGTTTCTCTTCAGATCAGGCTGTTTTGTATAAAGGGTAATGTAACCAAAGTAGAGAAATTTAACATGTATATACAGTGACAAAATATCTAGATTACCATATATTTCTAAACGTTGAAGGAATTGCAATATAAATTGTTTTAATTTTTCAGGTTACAAAATTTTATATACCAAAACCTTTCATTGTATATAAGTGCAAATAACTTTTTTTTTTCTTTATTCATGGTTTTGGCCCAATTACCAATTTCCATAATCAATCATAAGTACTAGTTTATATATATATATATATATATATATATATATATATATATATATATATATATATATATATATATATATATATATATATATATATATATATAGATATATATATATATATATATATATATATATATATATATATATATATATATATATGATCAATAGATAGAGCTTTACCAAGACCTCCAAAACAAGTGTATTCTGTTTTCATAAACATCAGAGTAATATTCACTGTCTCTTTCATTTTGCTCCACCATCAGATCAGCTGATTTCAAGCTGATTTGCTCTCATCCGTGAAGGTATAAGAGTTAGAAACTAGACCCAAACACTAACTCCAACCGTTTATGCAAAATGTTTCTATCAGTTTGCAAGCAAGAATTTTTTAGACATGTTAATGTCTTCAAACTCAGCCTATCAAACCAGATAGCTATATGGGTCTGATATCAGTTCAGTTTCTCCACATAGTCAAAGCTTCTGCAATCTATATTAATGCAAGCAAACTTTAAAGGTACATTTATGAAAAAGAAAAACAAGTTTTATATAGTTAAAACCGTCTATCTCTTGTATTAATGATCAATAGATTGAGCTTTACCAAGACCTCCAAAACAAGCGTATTCTATTTACATAAACATCAGAGTCAGTATTCACTGCCTCTGTCATTTTGCTCCACCCTCAGATCAGCTGATTTCAAGCTGATTTACTCTCATTAGTGAAGGAATAGGGGTTAGAAACTAGACCTAAACACCAAATCCAAGCGTTTATGCAAAACGTTTCTATCAGTTTGCAAGCATGAATTTTTTAGACATGTTAAGGGCTTCAAACTCAGCCTATCAAACCAGATAGCTATACGGGTCTGACATCAGTTCAGTTTCTCCACATAGTCAAAACTTCTGCAATCTATATCATTGCAAGAAAACTTTAAAGGTACATTTATGAAAAAGAAAAACAAGTTTTATATATGTAAAACCTGCTATCACTTGTATTAATGATCAATAGATGGAGATTTACCAAGACTTCCAAAACAAGCATATTCTGTTTACATAAATGTCAGGGTATATATTCACTGTCTCTTTCATTTTTCTCCACCCTCAGATGAGCTGATTTTATACTGATTTGCTCTAATCAGTGAAGGGATAGGAGTTAGAAACTACACATAAACACTAACTCCAAGCTTTTATGCAAAATGTTTCTATCAGTTTGCAATCATAATTTTTTTAGACCTGTCAATGTCCACAAACTCAGCCTATCAAACCAGATAGCTATATGAGTCTGATATCAGTTCAGTTTCTCCACATAGTCAAAGCTTCTGATGAGAGCAAATCAGCTTGAAATCAGCTGATCTGAGGGTGGAGCAAAATGAAAGAGAGAGTGAATATTGACTCTGATGTTTATGTAAACAGAATATGCTTGTTTTGGAGATCTTGGTAAAGCTGCATCTATTGATTATTAATACAAGCGATAGCAGGTTTTACATATATAAAACTTGTTTTTTTTCATAAATGTACCTTTAAAATTTTATTGCAATGATATAGATTGCAGAAACTTTGACTATGTGGAGACACTGAACTGATATCAGACCCATATAGCTATCTGATTTGATAGTCTGAGTTTGAAGACATTAATGTGGCTAAAAAATTCATGCTTGCAAACTGATAGAAACGTTTTGCATAAATGCTTTGAGTTAGTTAGGTCTAGTTTCTAACTCCTATCCCTTCACTAATGTGTGCAAGTCAGCTGATCTGAGAGTGGTGCAAAATGAAAGAGACAGTGAATATTGACTCTGATGTTTATGCAAACAGAATATGCTTATTTTGGAGGTCTTGGTAAAACTCCATCTATTGATCATGAATACAAGTGATAGCAGGTTTTACATATATAAATATTGTTTTACTTTTTCATATATATATATATATATATATAGTTTTGATTCTCCTCACATTTTATTTCTATTGTTTGAGGAGTTTAGATGTATTTTATCTTCCAATACCTTCTCCCAAATGTTGTTAATCTTCTTCATTTCACACATTTATTTTAGAAATTTACAAAAAGCCCAAGACCATAAATGAAAGGTGTGAATTTAAGAAGATTAACAACATTTGGAAGAAGCTGGTAGAAGACAAAATAAATTCTAATTAGTTATCAACCAATAGAATTCAATTATGAGGAGAAACAAAGAATAAAAATGATTTTAAATCTCACATGCATTCCGATGATTTAATAAACTGAACCCTCTGAGAAAGGAATTTGTTATTCTACTGGAACATCATCTATTTGTCTACAGGGAATATCCCAAAAATATGAAATCATCACTTATATATATATATATATATATATATATATATATATATATATATATATATATATATATATATATATATATATATATATATATATATATATATATATATATATATATATATATATATATATATATATGGTCGGGAAGAAGAAGAAGCAGTGGAAGATCCAGTTTTACCTTATCTGCAACTACAGGGTGCCATCTACACCAATGGAACCTAGAAAATTTTTATAGTTGGCAGATATGTGCTGTTAAGATCCCACTTTATTTCATATTTAGACCGTTCGCCCATGTCACTAGCTCAGTGGAGATGCAGAGATAATAATATATAACTTGTTTAATTTGTGTCTTAAATATAAAAAAAGGAAAGCCACTGATAGTAATTAACACACAAACAACATTGATTTACGCACATATATAATCATTTTAAATCTGAGAAATAACATTATTTTAGATTTTATTTTCATTTTTAATTTAAATTATTATTTTAAAATTTTAAGATTGTCCATACAAATGAATTTAATATATATTTTTTAAGATTGTTGACTATGAATAGACTACATAGATTGTATTAGAAAATAAAATATTGATCACTCATTTAAACTTAGGCCAAAAGTTTGCAGTCAAACTGGTGTCAATCCATCTGATACTTTGATGTATTCAATGCAGCATGAAAATATGACAGCACAAAAATACCATACTGTCAGGAATGTAATCTGAACAGCATGGTTAGAAAAGATATTGACTCTTGTCCAATCAGGAATACTACATCTGTTAGCAAGAAGAACAATAAAAAAAATTCCATAGGAAGGGACTGCATTTTCTGTTTTACTATTCACTTCCATAGGCAAAACAGTGGTGTGTGGCATATAATGGAGATCCTGCATGTAGTGAACCTCATACTACATTTACTAATTACACCAATATATCCAATTCAATGACATAATTTAACTACAAAACAAATAACTTAAGATTAACCTCCCCTAATTAATTAATATAACTTTACAAATCTATATAGCCATTCATGCCCGACTTAAATTTTACATTTATATAAGTTCGCACAGATGAATTTTATAATAGTTTGTTTTTTAATGTTGAACATAGATCGACTACATAGATTACATTCTCAAAACATATCAAAATCAACATAAATGTTCAAAATATAAAGTCATTGATGTAATTGCAGAGGGAATTCACATGAAACCCAATGGCATTCATCATAAGATGCTGCATTGACACCAATAACTAAAAAGACACCCAAATAAATACATTTTAGATATTCAATATAAGATATCATTATTTACTGATTGTCTATATATTTTAATCAAATATGAAAACAAAAACACAATTAAATGTGAACGAATCTATGCAAGTGTCTATGCGCAACTTAAATTTAATGCATTTATTAATTTATACAATATTAATAAAAAAAAATGGAAATGATTTTTAGCAAACTTAAATATATAAAATTTAAAAATTAATTATCAATTTGAAAATTTGAAAGTCAGATAAGAGTTCATTTTAAAATTTAGGCTCTGAATCTTAAAAGCTTGAACAAAAGTTCTTAATTATTTTTAAAATTTATAGTTCATGTCTTACAGAAGAAAAATCCCAGTTCCTGGTGCTAATTCCCATGATGTCTCTATTTGCAGCACAGTCTGTTGTTCTGGCTGGTTTAATATTGATATTTTAGTCATTTAATTTTTTAAATAAGTGAGAGAGAGACAAGTGTGTCTTATTGCCCTTCTTACAAAAAAAAAAAAAACAAGATGGAACTGTCTTTAATTTCAATATTTTTCCTTTTATAGTACTCCTTCGGATTCACTGAACATCGTTTCCTGTTGCAATAATTTCCATTATGGTCTGGGCCTTCATTGCTACTTCTATATTGGACATCTAATTTATTTTTTGTTCCCTTATCTATGTTTTTCAACTGACCTTTTTTCTTAAAGAGCCCCAATGGTTAGTTTGCTTTTTGATAATTAATAAACATATCACTTCCATTTACAAACATATTTTATTTTCAGATCTTGTACTTTTTTATAAAGAAGTACATTAAAATACTTTTTTTTATTTAAAAAAGAAATAATTTTTAAAAGTTTAGCATCTGTGTGAATATATATATATATATATATATATATATATATATATATATATATATATATATATATATATATATATATATATATATATATATATATATATATATATATATATATATATATATAGTTCTCATTTCACATATATATATTCTTTAATTAGAAAAAAAAATTCTTTTATATATAGATGTGCATTTATTATTATATAATTTATAAATAGTTAATGAATAAGCAGTTGTAGAGAGAGAATGTAATGATAAGCAATATTTAATATATGGATTTATATTTTTATTAAATATTGTGTTAAACTATTTAACTTTAGTTTTTGTTGAAATAAAACAGATCAGGGAAAACTGATAAGAAAGATGTGAAAACGATTAATCAATATAATATGTGGTACATGTGTGAAAACAGCTGTATGAACAAAACATTTTAACACACATTTCTAATGTATGTAAATTGCAAGCTTTATTGTTTGTGTTGTCATGGATTATTTCAGAAAAAAAAAAAGGGGGGGGGGTACTTTGACGGATAAATAATTGTTGATTTTATCTGTTAATAACTTAAAATCACCTGGATGAGATAGATGGTTTGTCTCAAGTCACAGTTAATTTTTGTTGGGGGATTTTAGTTTATTTGATGACAAATTTGTAATAAAAACAAGTGAAAAAATATTTAGTGGCAGTTCAGTTTCTGCTTTGGAAAGGAGTGAAACAATATTTACAGAATGGCAATCAGTTAATAATATTAATTATGCAATCGTTTTAAACTGAAAAGAGATGGACAGTTTTATTCTTTTTTTAAGAGTATGAGCTATTGATTTTTTTCTTTCTTAAAAAAAAAATCTAAGAAAAAAAAGTCTCTTGTTTTACAATAAATACAGAAGATGTGCGTATATATAAAGTAGCTCACACCAAGTTTAATATAAAGTTATTAAAATTATATAAAATGGTATTAATAAATATTTTCGTTATGAAGAAAATAAACAGGATGCCTTGTTAAAAGTCCATTGCTTCTGCTCCCTAAAATCTGACAGAATAGGTTAAATCAATATTCTACTGTACACTCAAATACTGGTCCAAGTAATCAAAAGAATGGACAAATTTAAAACCAGCCACAAACATCATCTAATCATCATTTTTGACAAGAGAAGAGATAAAGAAAAGATGAATAAAAGCCATATATAGCCACGTTTGATTAAGCTTATCAATCAATTTTTTTGTTAAAGTTTTCCTCATAGTCATCTAAAGTGTCTACAATTATTTTTTTCAAAAGAATTGAAAACAAGCCAATCAACACCCTCATCGTTATCAAAACATATCAGCAATAAATAATTTTAAAATTGTGGAAACAAGCAAGTCAATTAATTCATGTTTATTAAAAGGTATGAACAAGAACTTTTCTTTTTAAATGGTAGAAATAAACAAATCAACCTGTTGAAGATATAAATAGGCATGCCGTCTTAAAATTCAAACTTGAGACATTTATAAGAAGTGAAAATAATCGGGTAATTATGAATTTTCATAAACAAATCTTTTATACTTACTTATGAAAGGTAAACCTTAATTTACAGAGTACAGCTTTTTTTTTTTTTGATACAGAATCCATTAAGAGTTTATTCATTGATTATGTTATTCTTAGTAATCCATGGCAATATACACACAGTTTAAATTCATTAAACATAGTTTTTTTTTTCAATTACTTTTTTTATTACTATTATTATATATTGCAATACTAAAATGTTATATATATATATATATATATATATATATATATATATATATATATATATATATATATATATATATATATATATATATATATATATGTTACTTTATTGATTGTGATAATAAGCAACCCAGCTGAATATGGTTTATAATGTTTTTTATTTCTTTTTATTTATTTTTTTGCATATTAGACCGGATATCATTTATTTTGTTACTCATGTTTTCAACAATATTTTTATATATGATTTTTGTATGAATCTGTCATATAGGGGTATACATTTTAAACATATATGTTAACATTCCTGAATGTGTGCGTGTATAACTGCCTAAACAAATACGTCAAAAGAATAGGTTATGTATAATTAGTTTAAGTACAGGAAATTGTAGAGCAAGGCTTACATCAGAATGAAATTGAAACACACACATTACATATGAAATTTATTTTTGTAATATGTAATAAATAAGGAAAGTCTTAAGTAAGCATTTATAAAAAAAATTTTTTTTCTAATATCAGTTTAAGCCAGCTTATTTTAAAATATCAAAAATGACAAACTTGTATATTAAATTTATTTGATTATGCATATATAAAAATTTAGTATTAATTCTATAGTTAATTAATATAATAATAGAGTCAATTGTAAAGTTATTAATTTGATTTTAAAGAAAGGAAGAAGAATAGTATTAATAAAATATAATTATATATATTAATTGGTTTCCGAGTTCTTATTAAAAATATTGTTGTATTTTTCTTGTCTAGATTCTACAATTTTAAATGATCATCATCATCGCTTGCAGATATTAAGAATCATCAGCACTGGCATATATTAAGCAAGCGCTCACAAAATGTTAAGTAAGCTAGAATAGTGATTTGCATTTAAGTATTTAAGGATTATGCTTGATGACTAACCAAGTTTTAATAATTATAGTTTAATAATAGAAAGCTAAAATTATGTTGGGCCCATGAGTTTTGATCATCCTCATCAAAGATGGATATCATATTATTGATTAAAACATCACCATCACCATTGATATAATAAATTATAATCATTAAATCTAATGATTAACATAATTAATATATTTATAAATAAGAGTTTATAGAAAGTTGAATATCACGTGGAGAGATGCATGATGATCAGTCATCATCATTGGTATTATTGAATCCTTGTTTTAACTATAAAATTATTTTAGTAAATAACCATAAACTTATATAAATGGTAGTGAATGTAATATTTAAATCCCATTTTGACAAAGGATGATTTTAAAAAGTGCCTTTGAGTTTATAAAGATAAATTTATTTTTGTGAGTTTATTATAAAGCTAAAGCTGATATCATCATCATTATTATCATCATCATTATCTTCTTTATATTATGATAAATAATTAAGTTAAGTAACTAGTTTCATGGCCATCCACTTAAGTAATGGTCTTCACTATGTTTATTTGGAAGACATTAATAAGAGTATTTTTTTTTGCATCTGTTCATCAATATATGTAAACTGAGCTAGTAATATTGATAAGAGTCGTTGATATAAAAATTTAGGTGATATTGGGATCTTATGATTTTATTGACATGAGTAAAATATAAGAATGTAATTTTTTTCATTAGTCATCTGAGTCATGTGTAGTAAAAAATGTAATGAATGGGTTTGAACTCAGTACACTATTCACAGATGATACTTATCTAGATTTAGAACAATCTGGTGGTGCTCGGGGAAAACACTTGTACTTAGCTAAACTGAATAAAAGTGATCCAGTCCCCTTTCAAACTTAATAATATTAACTTTATATGATATTTTTTATATGTTGGTTTAAATGATGCCAGTGTGTGCGTATGGATTATGAATAGTCTTATATATTTGGAAAGAAGAATAGGAAGGATTCTTTGTTATAAAAACCTATTACTGGAGATAAGCAGAATGCACTCCATGGATTTCACAGTAATTTTATTCAGTTGCTATATCTAATATTATTTTATTTGATGACAATGCCTAGTACATTTTATTGATCAAATGACTCCCCAATATCGAAATTACTTTTAAATCTTTAATGATGACACATTTTACATTTTAATTTTGTTATTTTTATGTGTAGAAATGAGATAATTTAGTTATTTCATTATTAGCATGACAAAATTAATGTTTAGGGAGGTAGTTGCAAATGGGCTACAATGTTATATGTAATTAATGAAAAAAATATAGACACCTAAATAGAGCATGATATGCATATGTTCTTATTTATATGTTACTGTCATCCTTATTTAATTATAAATTGTATTTTAGCCTAACACAGTAAATTCATTTCTCATTTAATTTTACTCAGTTACAAATGATGAACCACTGGGGTGCATATTATATATCCTGTTTAGTGTTTAGTTATTGAAGTATAGCAACCTATCCTTTTATCACTCATCTATATATTTACAATTGGTTTACAAAAAATAGAAACATTTTTCTTCAATACAGTAATTTGTATGCTGTTACAAATTTTTCTTATGTTGCACAAATGGCAGATTGTAAACATATTTTTAATAATTAATAATTTCTACTTTCTTCCCTATTTTATTTCTGTTATATATA
>JAQFVV010015120.1:0-20253 GCA_028023455.1 Epiperipatus broadwayi | reverse complement strand
TAGTTAAAAGCCTTGAATTTGAGGTTATTGCATCTATATCTACATACATAAAATGTTGTTATTAAAGACTTAAATTACATCTAAAGATCTAGATGCAGGACTTTCAGATCTAATGTTTTTCACTGATTAAAGCCACAAACTAAAAACTAGTCTGGGTATTTTATATGAATAGGCACTAGATAGAGATTTTATGCCCAAATCTTTTAGCTTGTGGCTCACATAGAGTGGCACTACTGCATGAAGAGTTTTCTGCTGTTTTAAGAAAAAAAAACACTAGAAAATTATTTAGAGTTTTATGATTGGCTGGACATATGTGATAAATAACAAAAGATGTGCAGCTAAAAATTAATTTAATATGCAATTAGCAAGATAAGTTATCACAATTTGTAGTTCAAACAAGTCTCAAAATAATATTTTTCAAAGGAATTATAAATGGAATGCTGATGGATTTTGAAAGTCAGATTTCTGTTATTAGAAGAACTATATGGAGAATTTTATGATCTTGCATTTCAAAAAGAATGTTGTCTGTGAAATTATACAAGTAAACTTCACCAATAATCATAAGATAAAAGCTATATCAAAACTGATTTAACCTGAGATAAAAAAATATATAAATATATTTTTGATTCTAATATAATTTTACCTAGTTATTTTATGCTAAAATATTATTGATATCACTAGGTACATTTATGTACTATAAAAATATTAACTAACATATAAAAAAATGATTTTAGAGAATATAAAGTATCAAAAATTTGTAGTTAAACTATAAGAAACCATGGTAGTTTTAGATAATTGCAATCATGCCTTTAAAAAGTTCTTACAAGACTACATAATCAATTTCCCCAAGAATAAACATGCTAACTAGTACATTTAAATGATTAAAAATAAAACATAAAGGCGGTTTTATGTCTGAAAAAAAAAACCAATTTACAAAAAATGTCACAATTGTGTTATTTAGAACTATACATAATTCAAAACTTTTAAATATCTATGAGGACTTATTAAATAAAAAGAGAATGCTTGTAGTATAAAAAATCCAAAGTCAAATTTTTTTATCAATCTCATTATTTCAAATCTTTTTAGAAGTACAGTATAGTAACATTAAAAATATAGGATTCTGTTATTTTTGCAATTTTGAAGAAAAATAAAGATCATTCATTTTTTGAAAAATGGGTAATCATTAGAAGGCACATCCATCACGCTTGGTGTTGTTGTTCTTCCAACAAAATGACTTCGTATACTGTTACTGGGCCACTACATTTGATTTACATATAATAAAGAAACCGATGTCTGCGTGACTGACTTGCACTAGCAGGAAGTTGCCCGGGTTGCGGGTTCACGTCCCGACCGATGCTATGACACTTAAAAAAAAAAATTCCTTTTTTAAAATATTTTTTTGTTAAATAATTAACGTTTTTCAAAAACAATAATAAATAAATATTTGTTCACTTTAGTTTCCCATCAAAAAATGCAATTTCTCAAACAAAAAAATAAAAATTGGACTGCAATTCTCAAGTAACGTTACTTTTACTACATAAACATTAATTAAAACATAACAAATTAATGTAATCGAACGATTCATAATTTTGTGAATGCTGTAGCCTCATTTCTTCTAGTAATAAACATTCTGGTCCTTTTTGCTTATTTTTTAAAATAATTAAAAGGTTTTTCAAAAACCTTAATAATAAATCAATATTCGTTCACTTTACGTTCCGATCAAAAAACGCAATTTCACAATCCCCTTCCCCCCAAAAAAAATATTGACTTCAATTCTCAATTAACGTTACTTTTACTCCATAAAAATTAAAACATAAAACAAAGAAACCGAAGAAATAAAATGGAACCATTCCTAATTCTTGTGAAAGCTGTAGCCTCATCTCCTCATGATGATAGGGTTAGATCTAGAGACCAATTCAACTCTTGCCACAGCGGCAGGAGCAATTTTTTTTACAGTAACGGAAAAATCTCGCGAGCTACGATATTTCAGCTGTATCTCTGAAAAAGCCCCAAATTTCATGTGTCACCCACATGAACAGGTTAGTAGACAGGTTTGTTCAAGTGGGGAAATTTTTAGGGCCTTACACTACTTCCTTTACTGTTAAAAACTAAAAACATTAACACATCTTACATAAATAGTATTCATTCGAAAAATTGAAACCCTATAATAAAAAACTAAGAACATGTTAAGAGTCAGAATTTGTGTAGATGGTAAACAACACCACCTATCTAATGATAAGTCTGTTTATGATGCTCTTGTCCTTATATTTAGAAGTACATAAACTTTTGTTCATTTTAGATTAATATTTTCTGTCCTACAACTTTTCTTTTAATCAGTTTCAAGTAAATGCATAATAATTATTGTATTATTATAGTTGCAATTTTAACACGTTATAAAGTTATCAGAGAGGAACAAACTGCTATATTCAGATCAACAGAATACACTAGTCAAAAAGGCATTCCTTATTGTATCATTGTCTCTGAACACAAAATAATTTTTACATAAAAATAGAGAAGTATCATCTCATTGTATGTTAAAGATTATGTTATTTAATGGCCATCTAAAATGAATATTTCTATAAAAAATATAACCATAAGACAAAACTATATTATTAAATATTCATCAAATTCTTTGCCTGCAATATTTACTTATCTTGTTGTAAAAAAATTTTTTTAGATAATACTTATTGAATAATATAATGTTTAATGAATAAAGATTCTGTGATTAGTGTAAAATTATATAAAAAAAGAAGTCATGAAAAAATAAAAGTTCTAATGCTTGAAATCGTGTGGCCATTTTATTCCACATTGGTGGAGATGAAATTATATAGAGAAAATATATTTCATCGTCATTTAAATTTAACTATATATTAAATATTAGTATAGCATCTGCATTATTGAAACAAAAAAATAATGTTAAATATGAGTTCGTGATGTAAAATCACAGAAAATAACACATTTATATATGATTAATATTTCTGTAGTGAAATTTTTACAGCATTATGTGTTATGCAAGGCAGGAACTGCTTTCTATCTGTTTTTAATACTGTGTAGAGGGGTATAATTATAAACATATAAACAAAGACATGTAAAAGAGATGCATGATCTTCAAAATAAACATTTTGTGGTGAGCCACCATTCATCAGTTGATTCAGATTGTAATTGCTTAATTTTCAGTATGTATAGATATACAATGAGTACAGTTTAATCAATAAGTGTCAAACTTTCTGCCTTCACAACTTTGACATAAACCACTTGATGGAAGTATACTAACAAATTTTAATACTCATACATTGCACTAAAGATTTTCCAATTAACGCATATTTCTGTAGGGTATACACAACTCACATGCAATGTAGGAACTGTTTCCTATCCATATTTAACACCTTGTGAAGGCATAAAAATGTGTGTAAAAGATTGAAATCTAGACCAACTGATAAGTGCTAGTTCAGTACAAAATGTACATTTCAGTAATCATACTTTTTCTCCACCTTTGGTCATATCTTTATGATTATAATCCTGGATAAGGTGTTAAAAATCGATAAAAATCAGTCGCTACTTTGCATGAGAGAGGTGTAGTGAAAATTATATTATCGAAATAGTAATCATTAAATGGATAATCTCTAATCTAATGAATAATTAATACAAATTATTAAAATAATTTCATGAAGTGGTTTGTGTCAATGTTATGAGGGCAGTAAGTTTACCATTTATCAATTAAACTGTAGTAATTCACTATCAATATATACTGAACAATGATATAAGAATGTGTGTATAAGAGATTGTGATCTAGATAAACTGATGAATGCAGGTTCAACATGTATTGTACACCATGGTGATCGTACATCTTTCTCACACATCTTTGGTCATATGTTTATGATTACATCTCCCCAAAAGATGTTAAAACCAGATAGAAACCACCTTGAATGATTGTGATGTAGAGAAAAAAATACATTGCAGAAATATTACACATTTAGTGGATAATCTCTAGTCTAATGACTGAGTGATAAAAATTAATAATATCATTTATATGTGATGTGTACAGTGTCACAATAATTAGTATCAGTTGTTGTAAGTATTTTAGGAAAGAATGTTTTATTTTTAATAGCACAGAAAATACAAAAATCAAATTTACATATTTAAAATATATACATAGTAAAGCTATATGTTTTAGAGTCATTTTTAAGGCTGCATTAATAAAAAAAATAATATAAAAGTATGTTTAACATAAACAACAATCGAGCTGTAAACTACACTATATCTAATTACATGATTTCAATTATATGCTATCCAAAGTAAAATGTAAAAATGTAAATAAATCAACAAAACCCATTAAATTATGCAAATTGTAATGTTCAGCAACAATTTTTTATTTTCTAAACTGAGCACAAATGTAATACATATATTAATAAAATATCTTCAGTTTATGTTGAAAGCACACATATTTTATCCTTTCTTTGTTATCTTTTCTGAATTAGATATACAATACTTTGCTTAATTAAATACTTTCTAAAATGCTTTGTAAGATCTCAGAATATTAATTAAAAATTAATATGATTAGGGAGATTTTAATTTCTTGGAAAAGAGATGTCTGATATTGTAAAAAAATTATTCCAGAGCATATTTTGCTATTTACTGTATTTTAAAAATATAAATACAATAGGAGTTAGTTTTTTATTCTTATTGCTTTAATAGGTGCACAAGTGAACACACACTCTGTAAAATAAAATAAATATACCCTCCATTTTGTTTATACTATGATTTCAGTTTATATATACATATAAAAATGACTGTGTTATATATGTGTGTATTTTGATAAGTACTATACACTTGCAGTTCAATAAACAATATATATTCTATTCTAATCATTGTTTATCAACAAAATGTAATCTATTTTATGCTATTTCCTTTGAATGTTAACAGGGTTTGGAACAAAACATAGTGTAATTCATAGGCCTATTTTATATTAAATTATGTGCGAATATGATTCTCAAATGAAAATTGTTTTTCTCATTGGTAAATTTCTAGTTAAATTTGAATATAAAGTTTAATGTAATAACATGAAAAAGGGTCATTTAGAGTAGGGAGGAGTCAGAAAACTGTTTCTTAATGTTTTTTATAATTTAGTTGGTTAAAGAAAGGACTAGTTTAATATTATATGTAAATTTAAAATTAGTAAAATAATAAAGTCAACTAATGCTTCAAAACCATTTTATACACTGAAATCAAAATTTCAAATACATATGTGTAAATATAGACACAATTTCTGGTAGAGAATTTTAATTTAATATAGTTTTTCTTTAGATATAAAATGAACTTGTTTTTTAAACCACTTTTCTCTTTGATAAAATAAAAGATAAAGTAGTTACAGTCATTTGTCATTAAATAGAAAGAAAGGTAACAGACCAAACATTTTAAAGTGAGACTGAAGTCTAAATTGAAACTAAATTTAAATGGTAATTATTTTGTTTATTAACTGAGTAACTAGAATCTAAAATGTTTTAAATATACTGGATTGTATAGTTTTATGCCATCAGTATTAATAAACTAAATAATTCCAATAATATAATTTTATGTGTATTTAATTGTATATATTGTTTCTTTTCTAATTGTTTATTAATATTCAGAAATGGATTATTTGTTTCAAATAGTTTTTTTTAATAATTAAGAGATTAACATGCTTTTTGATGAAAGTTGTAAGTTAATTTGTCTTATTCTTTTTGCTCAGCATCATCTCTTGTGTGCTTCAGAAGGTAGCTATAACCTGCTTTGTGATAAATACTAACTTCCATTTAATTTGTATTAAATTCTAATTTTCTTAGAGAATTTCATTAACACCATGCATAAATAATTTTCAATATAATGAATAGAACTGAATTGTTTATGCCTATCATTTATAAATAAATGCAAAATTACTAAAATTGCTAGTATTTAAAAAAAGTGGTTAATATAGGCTACTATTATCACTTAAGGTGGATATCTAGTCATCAAGCTTATACAGAATATGAAATAATATGGCCTCGCCATTCAACACACATCAATCATAATGTTTCCACTCTCCTTTATAATGAGGATACAATTATTAATATAAATTTTAAATGTTTACCCTGGAATTATAATAAAAATAACAAATCTATAATAGTGAATTTTCCACAAAAGAAATATTTACTCCATCTTTTAAATGACAATGTAATTATTATATAGTTTTTGATATAACCAGTTAAGTTTTTTTAAATATTTTTGAGGAATGTCTATTACTTAGATGTATCTCCAGTATTTGTTTTACATTTCACTCACTTATTAGAATAGCCATTTTGGCTGATTATTTATTTATGTAAAATAACGTATCTATGGGTAAAAATATAGTTTATACAGAGATATAATACATAGCATTTTCTAAATTTATCTTTATTATTATTCTTTTTTCTCTACGCATTCATTATTAACATATATAATTATAATTCATGTCTACATTTTGACAATCAATACGATGCAAAAATATTTTCTTCTAATAATACAGTTGTGTTTATCGAGCAGCGTTCTGGCTACAAAACATTTAAATATAAGAGATAATAAGAATGAATTTTTTCTAATAATATACAAATATAAAAAAATATATTTAAATTATATTTTGACAAATATCCATATGTCTTATAATTACTTATTAACAAGGCAAAACTCTCCATATAGTAGTGCCACCCTGAGCCAACCAGAGAAATCAATTGTTTATAAACAATTATGTGCTAGTATAAGAGATTGTGATCACGTGATAATTACTTATTCTAAAGATATATCTTAATGTTTTCCTGAAGGTTTGCGATGGTGGTATTCTAGTTGTATTTTTATATTGAACTATTTTCATAATCTAATAATGAGTATGTCTTTAAAAAATTTAACTTTATTTAAATATTCCAAATACATTCAATTGTTAGTTATAGCACATCAGATAAGTAAGTATTTGTACAATGTCTTGAGAGATATTATTGTCCCCTCTTCTTCACGTGTTGCTGTTCTAACCATAGCATGGGATTCGAACATAGAACCTTAGATTCTTGAGTATTGAATTTTAAGGTAACACACTAACCAACTCAGCCATCCTGCCAAAGGTAACAGTCTGTAGAAATTTCATATACTTATCTATGAGATTCTTCCTGATTTCTCTACTTTTTCTTAAAAGCAACATTGATTACTGGTTTCCATACATTATGTATAGTCACACTAGGTTGGCTTATGGGATTTTTTTCCATTTGTCATGTGAGCAGTTTTTTTAAATGTTCTTTTATGTACATTTTTTTCTCTATCCAAAATTTTTGTATTTTTCCAATTGAACATATGTTCATTAGCACATATATGGTCTGCTACCTTAGACACATCTAGTTTCTCTTTTCTAACCATCAGTTTGGGTTCTTGCAAGTGCCTTTTAATGGGACAACTGGTCCCACCAATATATGCTCTTCCACATTCACATGGTATTTTATAGATGGAGTTTTTTCATTTCAACATTTCAAGTTTAGACTTTGTAGTATGGCTTTGGAAAGCTGTTCTGATGTTATACTGATTGCAGATTTTTTAAAATTTGTCTGTTTCTTTTGGAATGAATGGGTACCCTACAGTACCAATAATTGTCTTTCTTGATGGTTCTTTTTGTTGTCAATTTAACATTTTCTTAATAGCAGCTGATGGAATACTATTTTTCGTAAGTCTGTTCTATATAGATCTTTACTTTTCCAATTGCTAGTTTCTGAACAAACTTCTTTTGCTCTGTTTCAGTGTGATATTATACCTCTATGTTTTGTGTTTCTGGTATGATAGAATGTATAAGCTAGATATTTTCCTGTATGTGTAGGTTTACTGTAAACTGTAGTTTTAATTTTTCCATGAGGAAAGTTCTTACAAGAACTTATAAGAATGCCAATTTGTGTTCTTGTTCTGACTCTTGTAAATTTAATTGAAGGGGATATTTTGATGTATTTACAGAAAGTTTGTAGTAGTGCTTCACCATGTGGCCATACAACAAGTGTATCCTTCACATAGTGAAACCAAACTTTAGGTGGATATGCAGGAGTTTTTATGGCTAAGGTTTCAAGTACTTCCAAGTAAATATTGCTAATAAGGAGAGACAATATTAAATCCATAGCCATTCCTTAATTTTGTTGAAAAAATTCTGTGTTATATTGAAAGTGTGTTGTGTTTTATGCAGAATGTTAATAGTTCCATTATATTATCAATAGGAAGAACTGTTCTGGTTTGTAAACTATTAATAACCATTTAATATTTTCCTTACAATAGACAATGCTTCTTCATTATGGTACATTCGTGAATAAACTTTCCACATCAAAGCTTATCATTAAGTCAGTTCTTTCAATTTTCATGTTTTTTGATTAATTCTACAAAGTGTCTACAATTTCTGACAAAAGACTGGGTCTTGTATGCCAAAGGACTTAAAACTTTGAGAAGAAATTTCTGTTCTTGAAAGAGGATTAAACTCAGTCATAACACTGTCTACTATCCCTTCATTAAATATAATGGCAGCCACTGAGGAAGTCACTTAAAATTGCCATTAGAAGAAGCAGCACATTTATCCTGAAAAATAAAAAGAACACTTTACAAGCAACAAAAATTGAAGTCAAACATATCCTATGGTTAGAGGAAAGCAATTAAATCTGTCAAAGTAGATAAATCTAAAATTATTTTTTTGGCTGGCAAAGGCAATGCAAGAGTTGTAATGGATGATTATGGCAACAAAATACAAGAACTTCCCACAGCAGGCCAATATAAAAAAGTGGCAAAAAATCCAATATTGACTATGAAAATAAAGTTACAAGCATTACTCAGAAAGCACAACAAGTGCTTCACTGATTCAGAACAAGATAAAATAACATCATATTTCAGCAAAATTCCTTATCTTTATGGTCTACCTAAAATCCATAAGGATCATGTTCCATTAAGACATATTGTTATTTCTAGAAATCTACCTTGCCAAAATTTGGCAAGATTTCTTCTCAAAGTTATACCCTTTGGCATACAAGACCCAGTCCTTTGTCAGAGATTCTAGACATTTTTGTAGAATTAATCAAGAACATGAAAATTGAAAGAACTGAATACTGGTAATCTTTGATTTATTCAATAATGTATCATGCAAAGAAGCACTGTTTATTGTAAGGAAAAGATTAAATGGTGAGAATAGTTTACAAATCACAACAGCTCTTCCTATTGATAGTATATTGGAAATATTAACATTCTGCACAAAAACAACCTAATTGCTATGTAACACAGAATTCTTACAACAAAATCAAGGAATGGCTATGGTCTCATAATTGTCTCCCCTGATTAACAATATTTGCATGGAAGAACTTGAAATCTTAGCCAAAAAACTACTCCATATCCACCTAAAGTTTGGCTTCACTATGTGGATGGTACATTTGTTGTATGACAAAGTGGTGAATCACTGCTACAAACTTTCTGGAAACACATCAACAACATATCCCCTTCAATTAAATTCACAATAGAATCAGAACAAGAATAAAATGTGGCATTCTTAGATATTCTTGTGATAAGATTCTCTCATGACAAAACAAAACTACAGTTTACTGAAAACCTGCCCATACAGGAAAATACCTAGCCTATACATCCAATCACACCAGAAACACAAAACATGGAGTTATATTATCACTATAGAATGGAGAAAAAGAAGTTTCTCCAGAAATCAGTGATTAAAGAAAAGATCTATATAGAACAAACTCTTATAAAAATGGTCATTCATCAGCTGTTATTAAAAAAAATTTAAATAGACAACAAAAAGAACTATCAAGAGAAAAGGCAATTATTGGTACTGTAGTATACCCATACATTCTAAAAATAGCAGACAATTTAACAAAAATCTGTAATCAGTACAACATCAGAACAGCTCTCCATAGTAAGACCACACTATGAGAAATTCTAACATCTATAAAGTCTAAAGTTGAAATGCTGAAAAAAACTGCATCTACAACATACCATGTGAATGTGGAAGAACATATATTGGTGAGACCAGTCATCTCATTGAAAAGTGCTTGCAAGAGCACAAATTGATGACTAGAAGAGAGAAAACAGATGTAGCTAAGGTAGCAGACCATGTATGTGCCAATGAATATGTTCAATGGGAAAAATACAAAAATATTGGATAAAGAAGAAAAGGTACAAAGAAGAAAATGTAAAAAAGCTGCTCACATAACAATGGCAAAAAATCCCATAAGCCAACCTAGTGTGACTATATATAATGCATGAAAACCACTAATAAACTTTGCTTATAGGAAAAAGAGGAGAAATCAGGAGGAACCTCATTGATAAGTATATGAAATTTCTACCGATTGTTGCCTTTGGTAGGATGGCTCAGTTGGTTAGAGCAGTCTTAAATTCAATACCTAAAAATCTAAGGGTATAGGTTTGAATTCTATGCTATTACTGTCACTGATCAGGCCAGAAACACCTGAAGAGGGGAGAATAATATCTTGTGAAACATTTTTCACATACTAACCCGTTTTATGTGCTATTACTAACAGTTGGTATGTGTTTGGAATATTTAAATAAAGTTAAAGTTTTCTAAAGACATTGAATATGAATTATTAGATGACGGAAATAATCCAATATAAAAGTAGCACTAGGACACCATCATCACAAACCTTCAGGAAAACCCTAAAAGTCATTTCATTTCTAAATGATTGTACAAGCAAGTTATCTAAGATTGAAAACATTTATGTTTTTTCATTGACAACTTACCAGTATAACAAAAATATAAATGGTGGCTGTTAGGGAAAAAATGAATTCTAAACATTCACATGCTTTGTTCCAAAATTTAATTTTTTTTACCAATTAAAGCCATTATATTGAAATTAATCTGGAGATATTTGATAGGAGAGCATAATATAGGAATTTATTAAGCAAAAATGTATGCTGCTAAAACAAATAAAGTAAGTATTTATGATAATGCAATGGTTTGACTGTATTTATACATTCATTATTTTTGATATTGATACAATAACATTTTCTGTCCTTGTAAGAAGAGTTATAAACTTATAAAAGGTCTTATAGATTCTGTCACTATAAAGAGTGACTAATGCCTTCTTTTTAATATTTTTTGTCAAATTTCTGACTCTTCATCTATGTAATCATAATATTATAATGTTTTAAAATATGACTGATCCCTCACACAAAATAAAAGCTGTTATTAAAGTTGTCTTATTGCTTAAAATTTCATTTGCAGTTGTTTTTTTTATTTTCATTTTGTATTGCTAAAATTAAAGTGCCTTTATTTTTATTAAATATTGTATTGTTTAAATTATGCACTGTTATGTTCTTACATTTAACAGGAAACATACATAAGTTTAATTTATGTATTGATATATGTGTCTATAACAATATAAAGATTGTTTATATCAAATTTAAGCGTAAACAGATAATATTATAATAACGTGAAAGCTAAACACCTTCAAACAGATATCCTTTAAACATGCTTACGTGACAGCCAATCAGATGGAATAAATGACATCACATGGGACTCTTAATTCTAAAACACAAGCCAGAACTATTAGAAGAAGATGGGACCCCATCTTAATCTATGCCTCAATTTTATTTAAATAAGCCAGACTCAAGCATTTTTATAATATTATAATATTATCTATTTACGCTTAAATTTGATATATTTACATTTATTAATAATCATTTCATTAGATTTAAAAATATTGCTTCGTTGTAAATTGGATGATTTCGCGTCGTTAATTTATATATATAATATTTAATGGATTAAATGTGAAGGTATTTAAGCTTCACACTCTTGGTTCAAAATGCTTGAGTTTGGCTTATTTAAATAAAATTGAGGCATAGATTAAGATGGGGTCCCATCTTCTTCTAATAGTTCTGGCTTGTGTTTTAGAATTAAGAGTCCCATGTGATGTCATTTATTCCATCTGATTGGCTGTCACGTAAGCATGTTTAAAGCATATCTTTTTGAAGGTGGTTTAGCTTTCACGTTATTATAAAAGATTGTTTAGTAAAAATAGATGATTTCTCTCTAATCAGTTCTGGTGGAAAAAATAAGAGGCTGACTCCCAAAATATGATTAATTTCAATTTTAAATAAAGAAAAAATAATTCAACATGTAAAATTTGTTTACACGAGCAGCATAAAATTATATTTAAATTAATTTAATTTTGACCATTGCTTTAAGTAATTGTATATTTATTTACTAAAAAGTTAAACAAGTAAATTTTAGAAACAGATTTTCTACCTTAAAATACTTTTTTTTCCCTCATGTGTCATAGCATCAGCCAAGAAGCGAACCTGCTAACCCGGGACAACTGCTTAGAAAGCAGTTGTCACTGACCTCTCAACCACCAATGCTTGACTACCTTAAAATACTTATAACAAAACAATATTGTAAAAACATATTTATAAATGCTGACATATATGTGCATGATATATTATACAATCAATTGTAAATAGAGATGAAAATGTATAACAATAAATCATACATTAATGAAATATAAGATCTAAAACATATTAACTAGAATTATAATGTTTTATCTTTCAAAATTCTCAATAACATCTATGAAAAATTAAAAAGTTTAATTTCAATTAAACAAATTGTATAATTTTCCTGGTTTCAGAATTTTTTTCTATTAGCTTACACGTTTATATTGCTATAAAAATATTATTTTCATAACTTTTAAATAAATTTTCACATGTTTAAGTATAATTAGTTTAGTTCAATATATCATGTTTCATTTATTACTTGTTAGATTTTGATAAATTTCTTTTGAACATGGTTTTCTAGGGTTTCATTCGCAGAAATACATTGAATTTCAACATGCATGTAATTTAATGATGTCTCACATTATTTATAGTTATTTGACAATATAATTTGCCATTAAAATTTTCTGAACTGACATTTTGTTTTTCAAATCTCGTTTTTTACGACTGTTCAATTTTTACACTCCTAATATATTAACTCAATTATTATTACTGATAAAGAGTACATTACAGTTATGTTGTATCTTGAGAATTTTACATTAATATTCATATAAATTTTTACAGAGTTTCATTCTTGGATAACATAAATACTTTAATATTTGCCTGAAAGTTTGTGATGATGGTATATTATTACAGGTGATATGTTGGACTATTCCCATCATCTATGAGTGAATGTTGAATGTACAGATAATTTTAAACTTTATTTAAACTTTTCAAATACAAACAACTTGTTAGTAATAACACACAATTAGACAATACAGGTTAGTAATTACACAATGTTTTGGGCGTATATTCTCCACTCTTCTTCAGGTATTGCTGGTCTGATATGCATAGTGACAGTATTCACATAGAAATTGAACTCATGCCTTTAGTTTCTTGAATATCGAATTTTAAGGCAAATGCTCTAACCAACTGAGCAACATATCACATCTAATAAATACTATAATCTTTTAATTTGTTGATAAAAAATGGAAAACAACACTAGATTTTTTTTATATTGATGACATCAAACAAATTAAAAATACAAATTATAAAATATTTATTTCAAAAATAATAGTTACAAATTGAACAGATTTATTGTCTGCTTAAAATCCATAAGAAAATATATTTATAAATTATTTTAATTATTCTACATAATTCAAGTATGCTTATTTTTTTTACTACAGAATGAGATGGACATGTCTAGATTTGTATGTATATTTATATTGAACCGATAATTTCGATCGGCTCATGTTACGTTCTCTGTGTGTATGTAAATATATGTATATACACATATATATTAGGTAGAAAATAGGAAATAAAAGCTGTGTGTATAGGAAGTTTTTTTTTGGTATTATTTATTAGTTTTTCCTCTTTTTTATTGGGATTTTAAAAAAGAAAAACAAAACAAAATGGTAGATTAATTATTTTTTAATTGGATTGAGAGATTAAATCGAAAATTTTTGGAAACAATTTCGTAATTAATTATTTTAATTTTCTAATCTGAAGGGAGGAGAGAGAGAAAAAGAATTGTAATTAATTTTATTGTCGTGACTTCTGGTTAGCAAGGTGTTAAAAACAAAAAAATGAAAGGAATGCAATCACTGGCAGGGAACGTATCAAAAAAAAAACAAAAAAACAGGACAATGAAGAAAAGGACTATAAATAGAGAGAAAAACATATTGTGATTATTATTAGTTTTTTTTAAATAATAAAAAAAAACTATTATATAAAAAAGTGAAATAAAAATGATCGAAAGCTAAAATGAAATAGAATCCATCCCCAACCAGGGCACTGACCCATCCCTAGATCTTCATGGAACTGTGAAACCATCTCAAGGAGCATCAAACCACATATGAGAAATTGGAGCTAGCCATGGAACAAAAATTTAGTTTCTGAGAATCAACTTCCACAAGGTATGAAGAAATGCTTATGGACATGTACTGATCGATCAGGATAATGGAAACTTTGTTTATTGATTGAACTATAGACATTAGCGAACTTTAAACATACATTTAAGATTGCATTTAATCATTAATGAACTATGAGTTATGACAGTAGAAGGGGATTTTATTTTAATATTAATAATGTTTATATCTGCATTAATTAATTTGTTTAGTTAAAATACATAAATTATTTGTATGTTTTAATTTTTCTGTATGAATGTGGTTTAGCTAAAATTTGACCAAATTTTCAAGACTATTGGGTGAGGTCAGGAAAAGATAATAATACCATAAATGAATTCATGAGAATGTTATCAGAATAGAATTAAAAATTATTTAGAAAGCAAGTGAAAAGTATTAAGGGTTGAGAAAATATTGAAAGAAAGGGTAGTGGTCTTGTGTTATAACTTACTCCTAATAGTAAGCCATTTAGTCCTAATACTGGTCAAGATTTGGATCAGTTTGGACACATATTTAAGTAAAAGCATATGTTCCTTCGAGAACAAAATATATATTGCTCTTCGCCATTGTTTTTTTTTTTTCTTTAAATAAAAAAAAAAGAAAAAGATTGTTAATTATGTAAAGAGTAGAAAAAAGAGGAAAGGAAGGTAGAGATGGGTTATTAGTGATTTGTTTTATTAATGGTCCAGAATAAAAGAAAAATGAAACTTGCACACCTTCTGTCAAATGTAATCTTATTATGTTTCCTAGGTTCTTACTCAGTTTTAGGTTTTATACCCTTTTTATTGTATTTCAATAATTTCATGCTTTTTTCCTTTTGTCACATATAACCTTGTATTATTTTATCAATGTATCAAATGTAAACATGCATATACTCTGTTAATAAAGTTTTGGAATAATAAAAGAAAAATGAAACTATAATAAAGCATATCATTGGTTAAAGATTATGAAAGTGTATTTGTTTTTTTTTGCATTTGTTCTTTTTTTTTTTAAGTGTCATAGCATCGGCCGGGACACGAACCCGCAACCCAGGCAACTGCATGCAAGTGCAAAGCAGTCATGCTGACCTCTCAACGACCAATGCAAGATGCATTTATTGTATTAAATCTGTCCATATTAAAATGGGATTGTTGAGAGGAATTTGGGTTGATCTGTCATACATATACAAATCATCAACCATGAATATAAGATTTTTCTAATTTTGCAGTTCTAGGTTCTTTCCTAGTGACACCCTCTTATGATAACGATTACAGATTTTTCAATTTTTTTAAATTCTCAGTATACAATCATTTAGGTATAAAAAGTAGTGGCACAATTTATTAAACCTTATTGCTAATAAGAAGTTACCTTGTAAACTGGTTGAGATTGTTAATTGTTATTGAATATTAGGATTGTCTAAGTGTTGACTGCTTTTAGTGATTATATATATGTTGGTACAAATGTTTTCATGGATTACAGACATATTTTGCAGGTTCATCCATGGTAAATTTTAATTAGATATTTCAATGTTTTGACAAGCTTGTGTGATCATGTTGAAACAGTGGAATATCAGATTGAAATCTTAGATAGATGAACCTGTGAAATGTCTTATATATATATATATATATATATTAAAAACCAGTCAACACTTAGACAATTTCAATATTAATAATAATCAAAAATTTCAAACTGTTGTCAAGAGATATATAAAATAGTTTAAAATACAACTAGCTCAGTTACATTATTATGCTTCATTAAAATTTGCATATCTATCTTTAATATACTTTTATATTATCATATCTTGATTAAATTTATTATCAATCATCAAAATTAATATAGTTCTAGATTACACTAATTAAATAAGTATTTATAGAATTATGAGACTGTGAAGTAAAGTTACAAAGTAATAAGCAGATTTACACTGAGTCAATATCTCCTAAGATACTGTCTCAATGGCATAAGAATACTACCACTACCTTATCATCTTACCACTACATCTATAGCATTCTTATGACTTTTAAATGAAATAAATTATCTTTAATAATACTAAAATAATTCCTAACTTTTAATTTAAAATATAATTAAATAATCTCAGGTTCCTATAAGTTGTATTTAAAGTAATAATAAATTATGTAAATAAGTATGATGTGGGATTTTATATCAAACTTAAATACACCTAACTTATTTTAATAATAATAATAAATACTAATCTTAGAATGTAATTTAATCTCATATATTTTTATGATATAATCAATCATTAAATGAATAAACAATCATATGTATATCTTTTATTTCATATGGTATCTTCATTTTGGAATAGATCAAAAATCTTATACTTAATAATCTGTGGCAATAAACAATATTGTATTCTTATAATGTGCATTATAATCATCTTATGACCATTGTAATATTTATGTTCATGTCAATCAATTGTTATAAAATAATGTTAAGCAAATATGGTATTGCAATTCTAAATAATAATATCCAATTCATTTTGTGCAAATATTGTGTTTATTTCAAATCATCTGATGTCAAAATGCTGTGGTAAAAATAATGAAACCGCACACTTTTAAAACAATTAACAAATTTATTTACAATAACTTCAAATAAGAATTTATTTACACTATTTACAGTTTTAGAATTTATGACAACAAATAAACAAAAATAAGAAATACAAATAAAGAAGTTTATACTGTTACTGAATTCATGTAAGCTAAACAAACGTTATACATTCTTCAAATAACTATTACTAATATTATGATAGTATGTTTTCAAAACTTAGATTTTAAAATAAATAGTAGTGTACTTTAATTTACACAAATAATAATATATGTCAAGATTTATTTATGTAGGCGTGTGTATATAGATGAATCTTCACTAATTAAATAGCTACATTAATTAGAGTATTACCATTTATAATGTGCATTATCATATATTTAATTTATTATTAGCATTGTTTAACAGTGTTTCATAAAAATTAATGTATCTTTGCAATGTAAACAAATAATTAACTGTGAATTGTACGTTACTTAATGTAATTCCTGTTACAGGTTTTACCAAATATACATTACATATCTGTACTGTTCAAATACTATTATTTAAATCATTTATTAATTTCAAATCGTCCATAAAGAGCATTACCTTAGATAAATTTTAGGATTCTTTTTCTATAAAAAATCAATACTTTACTTTATACAAGTTATTTAACCCTTTATTGATAATTTTTATCTATGAAAACATATCCTTAAACGTACCGGCAACACTTTCCGTAAAATAAACATTCATTTTAGAATAAAATATCTCACTACCTAAAACCCAACTGATAAGACATCTGTCTATAACTTAATATAAACTCTCAGAATCCAAATATAAGTTTTTACCCATAATCCCCAATTTAACTTATTTAATAAACAAATGTTTGTAAGATAAACTTCTTTTAAAATCAATCATCTTGTGACTTGCAAGAACAGAAATAATTACTCAGATAGATAATAAACATAATTCTAATATTATAACATAATAGAGAAAATGATTAGCACCTATTTCAGTGACACCAGAGTCATATAATTATTTCTAAGCTTCTAATGTAATGTTGTATCATGTTGACATTATAGATTAAAAACTCAAATACTTTAATAAAGTCAGTAATAATATAATGTACGGGTTACATAAAATATCTGAATCCACTTCATTCTACAATAATAGTAGTATTCAGTTGATCTGAAGGAAAACATATTAAATCGATTAAAAATCATTATACAATATTTTTACCATAATAATAATAATGACATTCAATCTGTTATCCATCACTCTTCTGAATTTGCAGTTTTCTTAAATAAATGAAAATAATACATATTCATACTCATAAATTTCAATTGATGATTCGAAGTAATATTACTTATAGAATAAATTCATGTAATTAATTACTACATTGTTTGGTTTAAGTTATTACTTAATAAATCAACCTTATCCTACTTTTAATATGTTTAATAATAATTTTTAAATTTTATGTTAAATAAATAAAATAAAAGATTATATTACTTGTGATTCAAAGCTGACTTTAATTTTTATCTCTCACCATTAAAGTTCTAATAAGTATCCTACATAGAAAGTCAATAGAAACACTATTTTCAGTTCATATTGTATCACGTGTTTCTTGAAAGTTTATAATAAAAAAAAAAAAAATAACGCTCTTTTTTAAAAAAATAAATCTAAGTCCCACAAGAAATGCTAAAAGAAATTAAAGGTAGTTTGTAAGTTCTTGATCCAGTTCTTCATCAGATTAGATTATGGTTTAAAGTTAATATTTCTAAAACTATCTTTATAGTTTATAAATTATTAGTGAACCATTAAATTAACTCATTAGTTAGATTAGTTTGACTTGGTTTAGACATCCATATACTACTTATGCATTTATAAATAAGATATCTAGTGTAAGAATTAATGTCTACATCTATAACGTCCATTTGAAAAAAGATTACTTCAATATAATAATTTTATTATAATACGATTTTAAAAAATCATATTAATTAGCTATATGCCTTTTCAAATCGCCAACATTAGGGCCTCTAAGCACAAAGACTCAACAAGGCAAGTATTAATTAAATTTAATACTTCTTATATCTATACATAAGATATACATTTTACTTTTTAAAAATCTGCAAAACCATTTCTTTCTATAGAAGTATTCATATTTCTTTAAATATCTATATTATAATAGATAATAGCAATTTAAACTTTTAATACTTAATTAAAAATTTAAAATACTACTTTCTCCATCTTAGTAGTTTTATATAATAATCCAGCGCCTGCTACTTCTTTAAGTATAAAGTTTCTGATATATTTCTCCGATACGGTGATGTTTCACATCATCTAGTTCTGTACGTAAATTGAGTTTCAACACTGAGAAGACCAATAGTGAACTAATAAGTTTCTGACTGCATACTTATCATATACGAAAAATTATAAAATTATATACAGCACCACCCTTATGATTTTAAAACTGATTTTAAGAGCTGTTAAGAAATTGACTTTAGCCATTTTCAAATAGCACAATCGATCTCTTTAAAATTTATTGTATAGAGCCCCCTCATATATAATTTAATCTAGCTTTTATACTACTAGAAATTTCTTAGATCTGATTGGTACGTATTTCAACAAAATCAAACTTTCTAGCTTATTTACATATTAACTAACACACTATTAAAATAAAATAATGACTTATTTAATATTAAATATTATTACATTTTAAAAATATTTTTTATCGCTATTTTAAGTCATTCACAACATTCTTTTAAAATATTCTTCTTACTTGGTTTAAATTTCCTAACCCTTATAAGATTCAGTTGAAATAAATCAAATATTTTTAAATACGCTATATTTCTAAGGTAACATCTTTTAAAAATCAAGATTTAATATTCTACATTAATGATCTTTGTAGTTTTATCTCGTGATAACCTCACGTATTATTTATAAATTTCACAACATAATTTTAAAATAGGTTTGCAACTTCGGTAGTAGAAAATCTTCCAAACGTATGTGTATGTGTCTTTAATTAACACCTCTTTTTTTTACAATACAAGAAACCGCCCAATAATCTAAAAATAACTTTAACAAATGCTTTTTTAAAATAAACATTTATTTTTAAAAATAAATAAGATATTACATCAGACTTTGTAAAAATAATTATTTGAGATATGGGATGAAAATCAACACATTAATCTCAATTTATGCACTTATACATCTAAAAATACTTCTATTCAATTTAACATACATTTAAAATTAAATAAAGATCTTTGTCTAATTTTAACTGGTCTTTGGGAATACTTTAGCTTCTTAAACATTTATTATTGAATTAGTTAATGCATTAGTACATCATAATCAT
>JAQFVV010015119.1:0-20260 GCA_028023455.1 Epiperipatus broadwayi | reverse complement strand
CAAGTCATAAGCAATGTTGCATCTAAAGTGTGTGCTAATGCAGTAATTGAAAATTAACATGCACAA
Organism: Epiperipatus broadwayi; assembly: GCA_028023455.1. Lineage (NCBI taxonomy): Eukaryota > Metazoa > Onychophora > Udeonychophora > Euonychophora > Peripatidae > Epiperipatus > Epiperipatus broadwayi. The sequence goes on along the minus strand of JAQFVV010015119.1, from coordinate 20,194 downwards.
AGAAGATACATCGACACACAGAAAAATTCAAAGGACTATTTTTTTCTGTAATGACGCACTAATGTTCATACTTGAGTCCATCTTGTTTACTCCGAAACTTGGAACGATCTGTCTGATGTTCTATGTGCCAAATGCATAGTCATTTCCAGTATATCACATATATTCATTTAACATGGGTGCTTTTCTCCACATTTATATATTTTATGAGAGTAACCTTTTCAGGTTTATTTATTTTCATCATTATTAAAAAGCTATGATAGGTAAGTTAGATATGTTAAGTAAAACTATATTATTGCTATATATAATAAATTAATATTATTACGTTATATACTGCATTATTAAAACTATAGTTTCTTTTTTACTTGATTTATTCACAGCTATGGCCTTTGGCAAAATGTTGAAAAAAAAAAACAGTCAAAGAGTAAACGCAGCTCTTTGTGATCATAAAAAATAGAAAAACTGCAGTTCCTGATAAAATACCTGGATAAGTTTAAAAATATGGTGGAGATATGTTAGTTTCAAATACGTTGGAATTTAATAAAAACATCTGGACCCATAAAGTTGTGTCATTCTATCTCAAGGATGTGTTTAGCGTTCTAATTTTCAAAAACAATGGGGGTAAAAAAGATTGTGAATAATTATCATGGAATATTATTATTATCCACTTCAGAAGAATGATTTCCAGAATTTTGTTGAATAGATTGCTTCCATTTATAACAAATGGTTACTGGAGGCCCAATGTGGGTTTAGGAACTCAAGAAGTTTATAAACATAATTTGTAAGTGTTTAAAACAAAGTAATTATCTATAAATTTTATTGATTTAATCAAGCCATGTGAATCAGTTAATAGGACAAGTCTATGACATTGTTTGATATTAGTTGATCGTTCACCGAAATTTATTTGTATTATACATCTTGCACAGGATAAAATGAGAGGAAAAGTTTTTACTATATGTGGAAAATCTGAAACAATTTAAATGAAAACTGGTGTTAAATAAGAATATGTACTTCCTCAAACAATGTTATCAGTTTTTGTAATGGTGAACTTTGGTAATTGTTTAAAGATAGCTTCGTCAGGCAGCGATGAAAGTACATACATATTTGATTGTGAAATTTGAAATTTGAATCGGTTGAAAGGAAAACAAGACATCATCTTCTTTGATTATGGATTTACAGTATGCTAATTATTTTCCAATTTTCTCCAGATCAATGGATGATTTTACAGGATGTTCTTAACGTTTTGAATGAAACTCCTTTAGCTCTCAATTAATTAATTAATTAATTAATGCTCAAAATCTGGTTTTTATCAGCCAAGAATGTAAGAAAAATCACTAGAAATTTTCAGCATGAGTGGTTATCAACTTGCACGATAGTTTTATAAGTAGAAAGATGGAGATAGATGTTGAGTTTCAATACTGACTCCAAATTTTAACAATTTTAAATATAGAGGACTTTGTCATATGGAAATGGCTACCACAGCTACATTAGCTATTATTTTATGTAACTTATTGTATGGATATGAAACTGGGTTAGAAATAAGAAAAAAATCATTTGCAGAAAGTTCCCTAAGATATAATTGCAACATCATAAAATCAATCAATATGTTCTTTAGCTAAGGATATATTACTATTATTATAAAGTCACATCTTTAAATTCAACATGTAAAATGAATACAAAACGGAAGTCGTATTTTATGGCAAATTTGAGCATAGTTTTTGTAAAAGATGTACATTATAGGGGTCAGGTTACAGATGTATGAAGTCATTTGTTTTCTGTGAGAAGATATGCCTGAGAGTAGAATATATGAAAGAGCTATAATGAGATATGCTGTTGAAGTATTTCGGTAAAGAAAGATTTCTGCTGAAAAAAACTCAGAGCCAACATCATCAAATATCAAGTAAACAAAAAAAAATGTACCACTATATACTGTTTGTGGATATATTTGTGTTTTACCGATTGGTTTATATAGTACCACATTAACCATTTTTAGAGTAGTTTTTATTCTTTTCTCATTTTTGTTTGAATCGCAATGGTCATGCTACTGTTAAGTGGTTGTCTACTATTATTATCAGTATTGTTATTGTTGTTGTTATTAATGATGATGATGATAATAATAATAATAATAATAATAATAATAATAATAATAATAATAATAATAATAATAATAATAATAATAATAATAATAATAATAATAATAATAATAATAATAATAATAATAATAATAATAATAATAATAATAATAGATTATATATATTTACTAATTCATTTTAAAATAAAACACGATTTATCTTAGCATTATGCCTATGAATTTTAATGTTTAATGACAAATAAATTATGAGTTTGCAAAAAATTAAAATGCTTGTAAATATTAATTCAAACTTTTAGAAGTCAGTCATCATCCTCATCATTTTCAACTATTATCAGTCCGCTGCAGGATGAAGGTCTCTCCAAGTTCAATCCATCTTCACCAATCTCTACTTTATTTCATCCATCCATCTCACAAGTGGTCTCCTTCTGGGTTATTTACACTCTTTTACAATACAGTTTAAGATTTCAATTGTCCATCTATTATTATCACTTCTAGCAATATGTCCAACCCAAATCCACTTTAGTCTTTTAATTCTTTCACCGATGTCAATAACACCTGTTTGTTCTATTATCAATATATTGCATTTTTTATCTTTTCTAGTTACTACTAATATGCATCTCTCCATACTTCTTTGAATGTTCTGTAGTCTCTGTATTTTTCTTCTATTAAGTGCCCAAGTCTTAATTCCATATGTAAAAACTGGTAAAACACATTTATTAAAAATCTTCATTTTCAAACACATACACATATTTTCTTTTAATATTATGTTATTTCTTTCAAAAGCACTATGACCAAGTTTAAGTCTATGATTAATTTCATCCATTATGTTTCCATTTGCAATAATAATCTGGACAAGATATTTGTGTTTGTTAACTTCTTGTAACTCATCATAATCAAACTTTATTTTCATCTATTGAGAAAATCCATTGAACATTATTAGTCTTTTTAATATTTCCATTTAGTCCTACATCTTTACTTATACCTGGTCACTCTTGCAGCATTTCCTGAAGCTCTAAAGCATTATTTGCAAAAACAACTACATCATCTGCAAAATCTAAATGACTTAAATAATCCCCATTTCCTTTTACTTTTTTAGCTTCCAATTTTAATCCACAAAATAGTTCTTGCAGCACTAATGTAAAAGTTTTGGCAATATGGAATCACCCTGTCTTACATTCTCCTGAATGTTAACCTTCCTAGTAATATTAGGTAATGTAATTGATGCTGGTGCATTTTTAATAATATTCATCAGAATATGACAATATCCTTGGTCTATACCTTAATGATCCAATGCTTTAATCACTGAAGAAATGTTTATAGAAACAAATGTCTTTTCATATTACAAATCCAAAATGTAATGGCAACTCATATTCATTTGTTCTTTCTATAACACCTCATAATATTTGGATATGATCTACTGAATTAAAACCACTTTTAAATCCCGATTGTTCTTTTGCTTGGAGGAAGTCAGATATTGTCTGTAGACAAGTTTAATTATTTTAGTAAACATTTTGTGTAAAACTGATAAGAGTTTGATAGATCTGTAATTTGTAATATCTTCTTTATCACTTTTTTAAAATATTAACATTAACCCTGCATTCTTCAACCATCTGGTATATCTTTATCATTTAGATATTTGGTATAAAACTTTGCCAACACTTTTTTTCTATGTCTTCACCTGCTTCTTTTAATATATATATATTCTAATTCCATCATTACCTATACCTTTTCCCTTCTTTATAAATTTAATTCCATGTCTCTCTTTCTTATTTATATTCCTGGGCAATTCAGAAGATAAAATAAATGTAGATAATACTTGTTCTTTATTACTATATAATCTTGATGGATCTCTTCTACCCATTTCATGATGCCATCTCTCTTTTTTAGTAATAGTTCCAACTTTTTTTCTTATTACAAATGTAAGTTTGCTACCAATAGCAAAATAGTGTTTTACACTCTTGAGTCTTTTATTTTTTCTATAGCTTTCTTTGCTAGTTCACAATTGTATTTTCTTACATAATTATCTGCTCTTTTTCAGACCATTTTACAAAATTCTAAATATTCAATTCTTCTTAATGCATCGTTTTTATAGATTTTCATATTCATTTTTTTCTTCATAAATTCTCTAGTCTCAGTAGAAATTTTATTGATAAATTGCTTCTTTTTTCTATCAATTATCTTCGTTGCAGCTTTTAAATAAAATAGGTTATTTTCTTATTAATTTCTTCAGATATTTACCAATGCTCAAAATATACTAATACTTTTTTTTGTAAACGATTTGCATGTTTTAATTCAAATTTATTAGAGTATTCTGAAGATTATGAATATTAACTCTAAATATTGTTTTTCGTAATAATTTTTGCCTCTCTAGTTTTGCATTAACACATATTTTATATCTTGCTAATCGATGATAACTTTCTGTTTTGAATTTATTAAGGACATTATAACCTTGAAACATGCATTTTATGTTAGTCAAAATACAACCCAATTCTGCTATCCCTTCATTTAGATGCTTGCATGCCCATTTCTTTTTAACATTTTTATCGAAAACGAATTCATAATAGAAAGTTTTTCTTTTTCTGCAAACTCCACAAGTCTATTTTCCCTCTTATTTCTATTATTATTATTATTATTATTATTATTATTATTATTATTATTATTATTATTATTATTATTATTATTATTATTATTATTATTATTATTATTATTATTATTATTATTATTATTATTATTATTATTATTATTATTATTATTATTATTATTATTATTATTATTATTATTATTATTATTATTATCAAATTTATCCATATCACTTTCACCTTTCATTTGTTTACTAATTCTAACATTAATGTCCCCCATATCAATTTTAAAATGTTGTTTATTCTGATCAAAAGCGTTTTGTACATCCATTTTAAAATCTTCTACTATTTCATCTCTATTAAAACTTACTGGGGCATAAACCAGAATTATCAGCATTTGGTATCTGCTATTAAGTTGAATAAGTTTATCTTGCCACCTTGACTGATACATCATCAATCATCATAATATTTTTCTTCCACTTTTTATTTATAATGAATCCTACTCCACTTGTACTTCCAATATTTGTGTAGTAGAGTACATGTCCACTTTTTAAATTAATTGTCTCTTCAACTTTTCTTCTAACGCCATAACGTCCAATAATATTCCATTATTGTGAGTTAGTTTTTTCTTCCAATTCTTGCCATTTTCATCACTTAAAAATGATCTGCAGATGTCAGTACCTAGATGACAGCATGGGATCGCAATCAGGATTTCTTAGCACCCTCCACCTTTGCCACCACCCCCTGCACTGGCTTGGTGGTTTTATAGTCGCCTGGGAATAAAATCCATGATTTTGTTTTTGTTTCTCATGATTGTAAATATATTTATCAGAAAAAATAAATCATTCACTCACACATTTATTGTGTTTGTCAGTCTTTCTTGTTCTTACACTCAGAGGTGAAAACCCAATACACTACGCTGGTTAACGCGTGTCGGTAAAAAACCCATCCATGTTCATATAAGTAAGTACATCTCTTTATTTTGTGATTATTGTACTAACATTGTATTAATATGATATTTCTTGAATATGACAAGACATTGTATTTGCTAATAGTTTCCCACCATTTTAAAATACAATTTTAACATCTTCCCTGCATTTATTTCCCTCAAAATTTTAAAATATTTCCAAAATACTAAATGGACTTATCTCACAATAAATCCCATTATACACACAAACACACACATATATATATATATGCATCGCTGCAAAAATTAAGGCTATTCTTTATTTAAAGGGAGTGTGTGCTGAAACAATATAGCTAAGGCGCGCTTCAAGTATTACTTATATAGGTAACAAAAATGTATTGGACTTAATGGGCTATCTTATAAAAATTTAAAGCATCTATAAGTTGATTTCTTTTTTTTCATATGTCATAGCATCGGCCAGGACGCGAACCCACAACTGTCTGCAACCAACTACTTTGCTTGCAAGGCGGCTGCGATAACTTCTCGGCTAACAACACTTGACAAGTTGATTTATAATAATAATACAGTTAAATGAAGAAAAAAATAAAACAGTTAGTTTACATATCAGATGTCATAAGTGACGCAAATATTATTAGCTTTGTGTAGAATTGTTTAGGAAAAAAAAAGTTTGATTTTTAATCAATTTAATAATTTTATTTAAATCATTTTTGTTGGAAAAAGTTGATTTATAATAAACATTCCTTTTTCCAACAAAAGTGATTTAAATAAACTTATTAAAATGATTAAAAATCAAACCTTTTTTGTTTTCCTTTTCCTAAACAATTCTACTCAAAGCTAATAATATTCGCGTGACTTATGACATCTGATATGTAAACTAACTGTTTTTTTTTTTTTTTGCATTTAACTGTCTTATTATTAACTGAACTTTTTCATTTGATATTCCTAGAAGAAATATATCAAGTTAATAAAGAAGAATATACTTTTAGATATGCGTCCTTTGACAATCGATTCTTTCAAAATACTTGATAATATATGTGATGCAGGATTATATTGTATTTTAGATTTATTATCTTACTAGCTTAAAGTAATCACCGACTTAGGAAAAAATTAAAATTATATCACCCTGAGCACTATTGTTTATTATTATTTTGAAATGATATTGTCGACTAATGCATTTTATCCAGTTAAGCTATAAACCATTTATTGATTTGCCATTTAATATTTTTCAAGTAAATATTTATTTCAATTTCAAGTTACTAATAATTAGATAGGAAAATAAGAAATACTAACACCAGAGTCTATATCTTTTGAAATATACTGGACACTTTCGATGTATACTGAATCATCAGTATATTTTAAAATTATGTAGAATCATAATATATGATCATTTGATCAATTTAAACATAAAGCTAAAAATGTTATTCTTCAAGGTTTTTCCTGGGAAGTATAAATTTTATAGTTATTTAAATATAAAATGGAATCATATTGCTTGTGTTGGCAATGATATTATTATTATTTTATGCTTTGTATTAATTTTATACGAAAACATTTTTAGAATTCCTACTTGCAATATCTGACCATATTTTTCTGTTATATAATAGTAACTATGGACAGACTTTTGAATGTTTTAAATTTATTCGAACTATATATTTGATACTTTGCTATAAATTGGAGTTATTTTACATAAAGTGGAGGTCAAAAATTAATATAATGTAGGTGAATAGACAAATGAAAAATTCCCTGTAGGTGATAAATTCGAAACACAATTATAAATTCTACAATTGTGGAAACTGTATAAATAGTTGTAGAGTGGCTAAAAACATTGATTTATAACAATGACAAATTTCACCAATAAAAAAAATATATGTATATAAGATTAAAGAAAATGAAAGTCAGAAACTATTTAGATTAATGTATTTTTTTTTAAAAAAAAAATCTAAATAGAAGAAAATTTGCATATATTATGACGTTTGTCGATACCATTTGGTAGTTTAATTGTTACACTTGGACAGGATACTGATGTTAGAGAAATCCATACTATATCACTCTCCACCAATGTAGGATCAAAAAATGTCATTGAGATATTTAAAAGATCAAACTGTATTAACACTTGTGATGACATATGCAAACTTCCACACACACATTAATCTGAATAAATTTTGTTTTATTTTTTTTCAATTCGGTGGAACTTTAACGTTGTTATATTTCATTGTTAACAGCACCTCTACAACTATTTTTATAGAATTCTATTCATCACTCAGTTAATGGCTAGAGGGATGAAGTAAAACCGTCAGTGTAATTATAATAAAGATCGTATACTGAGTGAAACTGGAAAACATATCATTTATATATGTAATCCGTGACAATCTTTATATCAACGTGTATATTTAAAACAACTATATAATAACTGTATTAGCATATACATTTTAAATAATAATTTTGAAAGGTTTTATATTAGAAGCTATGATATTATTATATTAACATGTTTTATGACTGGGATTTTTAATGTGCAAATTTTTAACTTATTCCAAGTATAATATATGTTGCAATAAAACGTCAGCATTCTATTATAACTTATTATAATATGTCATTACTTATCAAGCATAAAATTGGGTTAATAAATTATTTTCTGTTTTTGCTCAAGAAAATTACGTAATACATCGTCTAATTATCCATATCGCTGGATGGCGCTGTTGCTAGTAAAAAATAGTTTCAATATACATAGAAATAAACAGAATATTAGGTGTGAGTTAATTTATGATAATAATAAGGAAAGTCGTTTATTGTTTAAGGTTCGAACATGATCTTTAGCAACAAAAGAATATACATGTAAATGGAAAAATATGGATGATTTAAAGTCAGTAAATTATGTAAGGAAGGAATAGAAAATATTAGGTATTTGTTAATTGAATGTAAATGCTTGAAAACACAAAGGACACATATAATGAAGTTATAAAAAAATAAATATGAAAAAAGTGATTATACCGAAAGTAGATTATTGTTTTTTTTTTTTTTTTGTGCTGGGTTTGGTAAAAGATAAGAAGGATTTAGATATATACAGGCTGTAGAGTTGACAAAGATTATGTTGTGTAAATGGGATGGAGCAGAATATGGGAAAATAGACTAGCTAACAAGTTTTTCTTGATATAATTGCTGAGAGATTCTTGACTTTGTTTAAGAAGAAACTACAGTACATCACATCACTATAGATATAATGTTACCGGTCTATTTTTATTTTGTTGATTTATGTTTTTAATTTTTGGATTTGCTTCATTTTTTTTTTTTTTTTGTTGTTGTTGTTGTTGTTTTTAACCGGTTTTATGTATATTTCTTAAAAATAAAATATTTTTTTTTTTTTGTCTTTTTAAAATATTCTGTACATTTCTTTTTTGGTCTTTTTTTTTTTTTTTTTAAGAAACTTTTTTTTTTTTATGATCCAGTCTTTTTTATTGTTTTTGAAGAAACTTTTTTTTCCCCAAGAAACAAGGCTTTCTCGACAGACCTCTCTAAGACCTGTCATCATATTCGCTGATCCTGGCTTCAATAATAAATTAGCCATACTGCTTGTGAAAAAGCGATTCGGCAGCCCTCAAACCCCATTCCATGAGCGAATGGAACACCTTCGGTGACATTGACATGATTGACTTTCCATTTCAGATGTTTGACAATGCCTTAATTTTTATTAAACCATCACAAAGACAGTTTTTCTGGGTGGATAAAATATTTTTTTTTGGTTGAAGGAAGGCCACCACATCTGCTTCTGTACTAGGTAATTCTAAAAACTACAACGCTGAATGGTCATCTGCAGTTTAACTGTTTTGATCTTGAAAAAGTATCGGAAAGTGCGTGACTTGATCAAGAACTTTGCTGAATCATGATTTACACTCCTCATTTAGTGAATTGTGATCCCTGACGATGAAAGTAGGGGCATTTGAGAATTCATTACAATTTTTACTAACTCACATAAATTACAATACATTTAACCAAAAAAAAAAAAAATCCTTCTAATATACTTTTCATCATTACAACTACAGAAACCTTCATATCATACGCTGTACAATAGTTAAAAGTAATGTCTATACAGAGTGTCACATACTCGTCACTAATAATGTTCAACATGCTAGAGATGTTGGGCTAAGGGTGCACTTTAAAATCTTAGGGTTTGAACAGTTTACATGCTGTAAGATCTATGAGCGGCCTTGTAAACAGCATATTTATGTGCTTTAGCATAGAAACAGTGTCATCGCGCCCTGTGAACAGGTGATGTATTACCGAAAATTATTATGTAATTTATTTATAGAAAATTTCATCTAGTCATTTGGAAATTATTTTCTCTTAATTTATTTAAAAAAATATATTTTTTTCTTACTTATTAGCATGATCTGATTAATTTTACACTTCAATTATTTTTGTTTATATATATTTTAGATCAAATTTTATAATATTCAATAGGTCATATTTTAATGAAATACGGATTAATTTTATAAAATAAATAATAGTTCAAATAAGTAATAACGTTTGAAAAATGCGATTTAAATGTTAAAATACATATAATAATTTTCTCATAACGTCCTAATAAGATCTTATATTCATTTCTTCTAAAATAAATATTCATACAAAATATAAAATAATTGAATTCTGCAGAAAAAGTCAGTTTTTTTTTTGTTTTCTTTAAGTGGCTAAACTGCTGCCAATAGATACATTATTATTAGAATTATGTTTAATTATTAGCACCAGAATACACCCTTATTGTTATTTAATTTTCATAATATTGCAAATCATCAATCCTTATACATTCAAACATAAAATTATTAAAATAAATTCAAAATCCAAAATTAATCTCCTAAAAATGTAATCACTACTTATATATATATATATTTAAAAAAATTCTCTTTAGATGAGATTTTACATCAACAAAAAAAGCGTTAAGCTTGTTTTTCCTAGATATTATTTTAAAATATTTGTAATGTAAACTCTGTTCTCAATTAAATTAATCTCATATCTTTTATTATTGAATTCATTTCATTAACGAAATGAATAATAAGAAAGAATTAATAATTTAAAATATTTTTGTTTTTATTTATAATTAATGCAAATTTAGGTTTAGGTTAAGAAATATTAATATAAGAAAGGCATGTAAAAATATAAAGGAATAATGTGAACTTAAAGGTAAGAAATTAAATTATTTTTCAATTCACATACTATTATTTTTTATGACATGACACTACTTTGTTTGTACTAATCCCAATAGTCTAATAACCATTATGTATGATAAGTGGATAAATGACTAACATTGACATGAAATATATATTTTTATATTAATAAACATAGAATACGTACAATTATTTTAACGAATGAAAACATTATATACAAATAATTGGATTGTTATTTGTATAATCTAATTAATATATAATAATGTTAATGTAGAAGTTTTAATATTTAGATACTTATATTTATATATGTTATAAAATCATGGAGTGTTATACGTTAGAAAATATATCTACCGTAGGTAAATAGAATATTTATATTTTTAATATAAGGATGTAGACTTATAAATAATTTTTATATATTATAAAGTTTAAGTTATTTATTTGTTAAATAAATAATTATGTTTTTATATTAAACTAAATGAAGACTTCAATTTTATCTTATTTATTTATTTATTTGATTTTATAAGATAAGAACAAACATTTAATATAATAATTTTTATTGATTATTAGATTAACTTCATGAAACCCATTTTGAAGAGTTAGTAAGGTTTATTATTATCATTACTCTAGTAAATTGATAGGAACCCCTGAAGAGAGTCAATTGTTAAAGTTCCCTGAGTTCGAAATCTGAGCATAACAGTTAAGTCAATTAAGATGAAAATTGGTTTGATGTGGTTTAGTTATAATAATTTATTAATAATAAATTATTTATTGGGAACAAATAGTTTTATATCAAAATTAAATCACATCATTTGTGGCATTCTATATGAAGACCTTAAATCTGACTATAGTGAGATGCAACTGCCTTAACTTATTTCATTGAAAGAGTGTATACTGTTACATACAAACAACTGGGGCATTGAATCATAGATTCCATATCATTATAACCTTGAATCATAAATTCTATACCATTATAGCATTGAATCATAGATTCTATATTGTTTGTATAGTGATAGAGAACATTGACATATAAATATTATTAATAATAATCTCATATATTAAATGTGGAAAACAGTAGATAATAAAATAATGGAGACTTTGAAAATTAAATAGTTAAAATTTAAATGAATCAAAGCTCAGTTCGTAGAGTGTTTGCCTTAAATTCGATATTCAAGAATCTAAAGGTGCGAGTTCAACTTCTAAACAAATATTGTCACTGTGCATATAGACCAGCAACACCTGGAAAAGAGTGGAGAATAATACTACTCAAAACCTTGTCTAATTAATAACCTGTATTGTCTATTTGTGTGTTATTACTAACAAGTTGTTTGTATTTGGAAAGTTTAAATAAAGTTTAAAATTTTCTATACATTTAACATGCACTCATAAATGATGGCAATAGTCCAACATATCACATCTTAAAATAGCAGTATATTTAATCTATGAATTGATCAAACAAATTATATGAGATGTACCAAATTTAAGACATAAAAATATAAGAACCCAATTGCATATAAAACAATTTAATTATTATTATATATAATAATTAATAATCATTGTTTTTCTCTAATAATTGATGAAGAATTTAAAATCTTACGTCGTCCGAGGGGAAGATGAAAAAAGTATTTTAATAATACATAAATGATAACAAAGATGAAAAATTAAAGTCAAATGTTAGTTTATTTTAATCCTCTTTAGTTGAGGAGATATGTAAGACTATATATATATATGCACACATACATATAATCAATATGTATACATTATATTTGTATAATATTTTTTATTTCGTTAAATTAGTATGTTTCTTTCTTTAAAATGAAAAGCCATTGTTGAGAAAAGACAGTTGACAAGGTGATGACCTCTAGGTTCACATGCAGTTTATCAAATTAAATGGATTGATGTTAACTTCGTGATTTGATATTGAATTGTAATGTAACAATATAAAATATGATATGCTTCAGCAAGCTCATGCAGCTATATATAAAAATAATATTTTTTATTAGAAGACTAAGGATTCTATTTTTTCAGCTATATCTCCAAAAAGACTTATACTGTATTCGATTTAAAAGAACAGTATATAGGATAAAATCTATATTTTGAACAATTTAATACTTATTAGAAGAAATTTCTAATATTTTTTAAAGAAAGTAATTTCTCAATTACTTAATTTGAATATATTTTCATATTTTATAAAAATCATTCTAATTGGAGTTCTAAATGTAAACTTTGTTTTAAAAAGAACATGTTTATAAAAACTTCAACTAAATTAAATTAATATACTTTACATTTAAAAAAAAAATGCAAAGTGAGTAGAATACCGATTTATCATGGGATATATAAAATGTGCTTGTCTAGTCATATATATATATATATATATATATATATATATATATATATATATATATATATATATGAATAACACGGCTGCCAAATACCTTTAAAATTATACAGAAGCTATATCTTCAAAATAGAATTGTAATTGTTAATAAAAGTACTGTGCATAAAAAAGGATGACATCTATGTGCAAGGAGAAAACTAAACATCAATTTGAGATCTCCTATTATTTTCTTTAATATATAATAACTAAGGAATTAAGAATTGTATCTTTGAAGGATTTTCATTTGCATATTCCAGAAACATCTAGGACTATTGCATTAACTTTTATAAATACCATTCAATTTTTAAAAATTATAATTGGGAAACATTAATTTCATTTCCTTTATTACAGAATTCATTTCATTAAAGAAATTAATAATAAGAGAGAATTAATAGTTTAAAATATTTTTGTTTTTATTTATAATTAATAAAAAAATTAGATATAGGTTAAAAAATATTAATATGGGAAAGGCATATAAAAATATAAAGGGATAAAGTGAAATTAGAGGTAAGAAATTAAATTATTTTTCAATTCATATACTATTATTTTTTATGACATGACACTACTTTGTTTGTAATAATCCAAATAGTCTAATAAACATTATGTATGATAAGTGGATAAATGACTAACAGTAATATGAAATATATATTTTTATATTAATAAACATAAATTACTTACAATCATTTTAACGAATGAAAGCATCATATACAAATACTTGGATTATTATTTGTACAATCTAATTAATATATAATAGTGTTAATGTAGAAGTCTTAATATTTAGATACTTATATTTTATATATGTTATAAAATCATGTAGAGTTATAAGTTAGAAAATATATCTACCATAGGTAAATGGAATATTTATATTTATAATATAAGGAAGTAGATATATAAATATATTTTATATATTATAAAGTTTAAGTTATTTATTTGTTCAATAAATAATTATTATGTTTTTTATATAAAAATTAATGAAGACTGCAATTTTATTTTATTTATTTATTTATTTGATTTTATAAGATAAGAATAAACATTTAATATAATAATCTTTATTGATTATTATATTAACTTCATGAAACCCATTTTAGTGAGTTAGTAAGATTTATTATTATCATTACTCTAGTATATTGATAGGAACCCGTTGAAGAGAGTGAATTGTTAAACTTTCCTGACTTTGAAATCTGATCATAAAGGTTAACTCAATTAAGATAAAATTGATTTGATGTGGTTTGATATAGTGATTTATTAATAGTAAATTATTTATTGGTAACTGATATAGTTTTATATAGAAATTAAATCACATCATTCTTGGCATCCTATGTGAAGACGTTAAGTCTGACTATAGTGAGATGTGACTCCCATAACTTATCTCATTGAGAGGGTGCATACCGTTAATATATATATATATATATATTCCAATATTTTCATGGATAAAAGATGTCATATTATTATTATTGGGATATTATGTGTAGTGAAAAAGTTCACATGCATTCTTATGATTTGATAAAGAGGTTGCTCTGAGTAAGGTACTTGATATTTTACTGAAATGTCAGTATTTAACTTTTTTACTACATGAAATATCCCTCTAATAATAATAATAATAATAATAATAATAATATGATATATATATTGTAACGTTTTTCGTATTGTAACGTTTTTCGTATTGTAACGTTTTTCGTATTGTAACGTTTTTCATATGTCATTTATTCTTTCCAATTAGATAAAAAAAAATAAGAATGACAATTTTAACATTCATTGCACGTTTTAACAAAAATTATACTAATCAAAAAAAAATCTAAATTTACTTTTTTAGCTTTTACCAAATGCCAATATATTTGTAACGTTTATTTATATACGTTACAAATATATTGGCATTTGGTAAAAGCTAAAAAAGTAAATTTAGATTTTTTTTTGATTAGTATAATTTTTGTTAAAACGTGCAATGAAGGTTAAAATTGTCATTCTTATTTTTTTTTATCTAATTGGAAAGAATAAATGACATACAGATTACTAATCCAGATAAATTAAAAGAATTCCAAAAGTATAAGCTAAAAGAAAAATATTTTAGCTAATTAAAGATGGAAGAATAATGAAAAAAAAGAGTACTTTGTAACTTAAATTTAAGAGAGAGTGTATAAGATTATTATCTTATACACTGATAAAAAGACAAAAGAGTGCGCAGAAGTTCCAAAAATGGAGCGCGATATAAAAAGGAGATGACAACTTCAATCTGGGTCTTCTCTTTTACTTCTAGTTACGTCTCTGAAAGTTGGAGGTTTCCACGAGCATAACCTGTGGCAAGAAATATACTTCTACACAGGTATGCCCCTTGCTGTACCAAGCTGTCACGCGAGCATGGAAACGGGACTTGTGAAGACTGCTTTTTGCAATAAAAGGGTCACTACAACCGTGCCTTTTCTCCAGCTATAGAACGGAACAATAATGGAAGACGCCGGCAGGGAGAGACCAATGGAAATTCTCATGATCTGGGATCCCATAAACCTACATGAACTTACCGGTAAGTTAAGAATAAATTTTCCTGATAGTGACTTAAAAGTTTGCAAACAATTATTTATCTAGGCTTAGACTACCATCCTGATATAGACTTTTCGTATTCAAGGGACTTTCTTATAAAGAATTTTATACAAGATCTTGGAACATTATTAAATTGCATTCATTATTTAATCTAACTGTTTTTGTTAATCGATTCATTATCTGGATTAGCATGTGTGTACTTTCCAGTTTAGTTAATTCGTAATTTAACTTATAAATATTTTAGTTTGTTAGAATAAAAAGATCGGAAGAGCACTTTTCTCAACCTTTTCATTGTGCGTTATTAATAATGGTTATTATTCTTTTTAGTATTAAAGTTATTATTAGTTTAATAAGATTTAAAAGTAATTTACCTTGCCAATATGTTTGAATAAGCCCAGCAATAATAATCTCAAAAAAAAGATAATTCTAGTTTACCATAAAATTACCGATTCTTAAAATCTAAGACCAATAATCTTAAAACTATTAATTCTCGTTACGGTAGGAGGTAATACCGATTTGTTTAAAAGCATTTTTTCTGTTTAGTTTACAAGTTACCATATGCTTGACGCAGTCTCAGTGGGTCTAACGACTCTGGCACTCTCAAGTAGAAATTAAAAACTGGTTCTGCTCACGATAGTACTCGGTAATAGTTCTAGGCCGAAGTTGATCAGGAAAAATAGCTGTGTTGAGAATAGAAATACAACTTTCTTTTTTCTTTTGATATAGCTTGATCAACTCATGCTCAAATATAAATTTGAGGTGTATAGAGGCCTAGTAATAAGAAAAACGTTACAATATATATATATATATATAGATATATATATATATATATATATATATATATATATATATATCATCAACCATTATCAATCCACTGCAGGATGAAGGTCTCTCCAAGTTTAATCAATCTTCTCCGATCTTTAGCTTCTCTTCTCCACAACACCCCTGCACATTTTCTTATTTCATCCATCCATCTCACATGTGGTCTCTTTCTGGGTCTTTTACAATTTCTTGGAATCCAGTTTAAAATTTCAATTGTCCATCTATTATCATCTCTTCTAGCAATATGTCCAGCCAACTCCATTTCAATCTTTTAATTTTTTCAATAAGGTCAGTAACACCTGTTTGTTGTCTTACCCTATATATATATATATATATATATATATATATATATATATATATATATATATATATATATATATATATATATATATATATATATATATATATATATATATATATATATATATATATATATATATTGTAGAGATGAGTTACAACCTGATATACCATCCAATTATTTAGAACACTCTGCCAATTGGAGCCCACTTAAACATATTTGCTTAACCAATAAATTGCCTAGCAAATTATCATATTAACATTTTCCTTTCCAACATATACATTTACATAAACATCTTTTTATTCATTTATTATTTAACATTTGTAAAAGCGCATGTACAATAGCTGTAAAAGGCTGATATTAAATATATAAACATCTTTTTATTTTTAAAGAAATAATAAGAACCATTAAACCACTAGGAGAAATAGATAGGTATACTAACACTGGAATATAACAGGTATTGTGTATCACTAACTGAGGAGAACTATACCAAAAACTTGCACATAAACCTCAGAAAACAATGTCTGAATTAAAATCTAATAACATAGCAACCAGTTGTAGAAACAAAATTTAAAATATTCACAAATTATTGTTTAATCCCAATTATATATATAAATATATATATATATATATTGAAACAGTAAGGTCTGCTTTGCAGATCTTTGTTTCACCTTTTCTCATCTATTTCCTACCTCATACCTTAGTTTGAACCCCAATCTATCGTAGTGTGTCTACAATATGCTTATATCCTGAAAATCCCGCCTAATTTTAAACCACGAGTACAATGCTCATATTATATATATATATAACTCATTTCCAAATAAATAAAAGATTATAGATTATGTATATGTTCACATAATTTTGATTTATTAAAAAGTAGGTTATATAAGTCGTAATTGCGCACACACTATGATATCCATTTTAAAACATATCAAAATTATAAATTGTTAAAGTTATTTTGTTTGAATCTATTTACAAATATATTACTGTCGTAATATATTTTGATTTAAAATAAAATTCATTTAGTAAATATTCGTTTAGTAAATGGATTCAAATATTGCAATTTAAAAAGTAAAATCATTTTCTTTAATTTAATAAAAGTTATTCCAAATATTTCTTTACAATAAATGAGGGACAATAGTTTAATTAGCTAATATTATATAAGTTTTATCTAAAAACAGCAGATGTCCACTTAAGGTTTTCTTTAATTAATAAAAATAATTTTTAATTAAATCTAGTTTGTAATCCGAATGTCAACAGGGAAATTAACAAAAGAAATTAATTAATGTTGAATTCCTTTAGACAATGGGATAGATTTAATTACAGCTGATAAGTCTGATATATTTTTGTAATGCTCCAGGGCAGTTCTATTGTTAACGTCTACTATAAAAAGAATGGTTTTCTTTTGTTCTCTAGTTTTTTCATCTAATGTTTCTAGAAAAATCATTCTGAGTTCTATTCTAGTAATTTGTAAATCTTGACATGACAGAGTAGAGTGTGAGAAGGCTATTTCTCTCTGGTATGGTCATCTGCTGCTGTAGACCATCGAAAGTTATCACACAGGGAACCCCGGAACTGCTGCTGCCAAAAATATGAACATTTTTAGATTTTGCTGTTAAATTATATAAAAACCTGCCAACCATCAATCTGCCTAAAAATGCTTCTCCACAGGTAACCCTAAATTAACCCAAGAGCTCTTGTGATAAATAACATGCTATAGCTATTTAAAATTGTTTTCCTTATATTTCACATAACTTCATTATGTATTTCTTTAACATGTTAATATAATATAATCAACAGTTTTGCTCTATCCTTGGGTTAATATTTTCTATTTATAAAGCTTTCTTTTATTTTATTATGATAATGTGTCAGAATCGTCTTTGACCGAGTGAACTATTCCCTTTATTGAAAGTAAGACACTGCTATTAAGGCATATTTTAAATTTATAATTTTCCAATTTTATTATCTTGCAAATCACTCGTTCAAGGGCAATTCTATTATTTAATATATAATATAATCACATAGTTTAAAATCTACATGTTATTAATTTTAATCTAATATGAGAGTATGTGCGAGGTCAATGATTAAATGTGTCCTCTAATGCATAATTACATTTATAAATCTATACTTACTTTTCAAACCCGCAAGCATGCATTTTCCTATTTTAATTACCGTGTTCTACTTTAATTATAAAGTTCATCATTGATGTCGAGAATGTGCGGACCCTTTTAAATGAATTTTGGGGAATTTGATTAGGCATTTCTCTTAATCCAAGTAAAACCCATTCAGTATGTTTTTATATACACTGGTCTCATATTGCTGGTAAATGAATTGGTTGTTGATACCGCTTTGTTTTATTTTTCCAAGAATTCTTTACACGGCAAAGTTCGTTCTTTTCATATATTGCAAGTTTCCAGGCAGAGTGTGTTCCAAATGACACACCTGGGAATTAAACACAATCGTCACACAGTCACTAAGTTTCGGCTGTTTATAAAATGCTTTCCTACGGGTTAGCGGCGAGATGCCCTCTGTAATTATTCCGGATCTTCAACATTGTTTTATTTTATATTTATTTTACAAAGCATCCGTGACTTAAACGTGTCACACCCTCCAACTTTAATAAATTCATTATCAGCAATACTGACCTCCCAATGCAACCCTATTATTATTATTCTCAAATAAATGCTTTGATCACATTCCCACTTTGTTGCTTAGTAAACTTTTGTCTGTGCTATTCTCAAAATCAATAAATATTTTATAACACTTAATTTCAAATATTTTTTTAAACTTGTATAATTGCTCAAAGCACCTCGCACATGTTCCTATCTCGTCAAACACATTATTGTAATGCTATTAGCCTGAGGAATAGAATATATCACTTTGTTTTAAAACCTTTTTGTCATTTATTGAAATATAATGCCCACAATTATTTAATACGTGTCCCTGTCTCATATAAGCAGACAGTGGCGTTATATATATATTTTATGAATAAATTTTGTGAAATTATTTAAAACTAAATTTGATCTCTTATTTTATTTGATTCCTATCACTGTCTCGGTCTATATATATTTTTTCTGCATTTCTTTTGTAAATCCATAGATATTAATTAGCCACCCAAACTTTTTTTAGTATAGTCTTTTGTTTCTCCCTGACCACCAGGCACCGGTCAAAGGTCATACTAGTAGTGGCATCAGATGCATTGTCATGTAGATGGTGCTGTGAAATTTGGACTTTAGATTCGAACTTAGTATATCTAGAAGGCAACCCCTCCTAGAATGTTCAGTTTCATGTCTGGGGTTTGAATTCTGCAGTGTGTTAGCGAGATAAGACGATTCTGACTGTTACAATATATATATATATATATATATATATATATATATATATATATATATATATATATATATATATATATATAT
>JAQFVV010015118.1:0-20267 GCA_028023455.1 Epiperipatus broadwayi | reverse complement strand
GAGTGTTATAGTGTTAAGAAATTGAATAGAAGAATAGCTGCATTAATAAAAAAACATAGTTGGAGAGATGGAGAACTAGTATGGAGAGTAAAAAAAGTTGAAATATTTATAAAAGTAAACAGAATATTCGGTGCAAGTAAATTTATGATAACAGCAAGTAAAGCAGTTTACTGTTTACGGCTCGAATGGGGTCTTTAGCAACAAGGGAATATACATA
This sequence comes from Epiperipatus broadwayi, assembly GCA_028023455.1. Taxonomy (NCBI): domain Eukaryota; kingdom Metazoa; phylum Onychophora; class Udeonychophora; order Euonychophora; family Peripatidae; genus Epiperipatus; species Epiperipatus broadwayi. The sequence goes on along the minus strand of JAQFVV010015118.1, from coordinate 20,050 downwards.
AATGGAAAAATGTGGGTGATTTAGTCTGCAAGTAAAGAAAGGCATAGAAAATATTAGGCTTCTGTTAATTGAATGTAAATGCCTGAAAGCAGAAAGGATATAAATAATGAAGTTGTGAAAGAATAAATATAAACAAAATGATTATACAGAAAGTGGGTTATTGGTTTTTATGTTGGGATTGGGAAAAGATAAGGGGAATTTAGATAAATATAAAGACCATGGAGTTGACAAAGATTATGTTGTGGAAATAGGATGGAGCAAGATAGATAAGAATATTGAAAAACTTACGGTGGGGAATGGAAAAGGAAATTAAAATGGCTAACAGGTTTTTCTGGGCATAATTGCTAAGAGATTCCTGACTCCATATAAGGAGAAGTCACAGTGCATCACATCGCATCATCACATCAGAATATTTTATTTTTAAGTGAATAGATATTAACTAATAATGCTTATACCATTATTCCTTAATACAAGATCAAATTACCTGCCACTAAGTCAGGAGATAAGTAGATTCTTAATCAAATTAACTCCTGATAGACCTATTAACAATAAGCAAACGTCAGGCATATCTAACCCTTAATAACAATGTTTATTGATGAACTAAATGAAAACAAATGGAAAACAAATATTAAAAATAAATAAACTTCTTTTATGGATGGTTTGAATCGATTACAGGACAACTTAAATAAAAAGCCTTGACAGTTAATTTATTATCGCTTTTCGCCTTTTGACTTACTCTTACTAAGTACAATACTGAAATAATCTAAAAACTGTTTCATATGATAAATGTGTATAAATTTTAACAGAACATTATATATTATCATTAAAATTTTAATTGATTTTATTAACTATCAACTCATACATATATAATGAGTGAATATTTTCATGACGTAGGTGTGTGGCCAAACTTATTCCATGAAAATAGTGCCGTAATTTAAAGGCATTATTGATCAAAATTAAGCCTATGGTAATTGTATAAAGAACGGTAAGCTGTTCATAAGTTTGATATTTGAATGTATAGGAATATAATAAAGCTGCTCAATAGCTTATGCTTAGTCATATGGTCACAAGACGATTCTTTTATACATTTTGGTGTCTGGCTCTTTAACAACTGATGGCTACCACTATCCTATTAGTCAGGATTAGTGTTAAACGTTTAAACATCGCATGATCACTATTTCTTATACTAGCACATAATTGTTGTCAAACAAGGCAAAACTCTCCATACAATAATTTGCCATGCTGTGCCAACCAATTTTATTTTCATAGTTTTGTAGTTAAATAGAGATGAAAGGTGGCTGCTGGAGGGTTGGTAAATCCTAAGATTTAGGTGCAGTGCTCTCAGATCAGGTTCCTCACTTGTGAGGCCACAGAGCCAGAAACTAGTCTAGGGATATTGGATGAATAGGCATTAGATAGGGATTTTGTGCAGAAACCTCCTAGCATCCATTGATTACTCTGGTTGGCATAAGGTGGCACTGCCTAACTATGGATAATTTTACCTTGTTTAATAACTTTTAATTATGTGCTAGTATAAGAGAGTGTGATCATGTGATGTTTATTGGTTTATATATATATAAATCTTATTGCTATGATATTAAAGGACATTGTCTTTGAATGATATTTTCGAGCATTACCAATGAAAATGTTTTCTAAGAAAGCACATTATTATTTTGTTTTAAGTACATATTATTTGAACCATCATATTTATAGCAAGATTTAAATAATGAATGCTGTATTTTCAGTGATTTAATAATTAATAGAGTTAATATGATTGTTATTGGATTTTTTTTAAAATAAGAAATCTCTTTTTAAAAACCAAGAAGAGAGAAAAAATTAATTTTTTGTCGTTTAAAGAGAGAGAGCAGAGAGAAAAGGAAGACAGGAGATAAACCAAGGGGATATTCTTCTCTTTTCCAGATCCTAATTTTTATAGACTAATCTGTCACACAGAGAAAACTTTTATCTGACCTATAAGATTTTATTCAGATTGCTGAAATTTAGATAAGCACAAGAAAAAAAGTTAAATAATTGGAAAATGCAAGAATTAAAGTATTTTCTATATTTACTTCTAGAAGCAGATGTATCTGTAGGCCAGATCCATGCTTCACGTCGGTTCTAGATTACTAGACAAGGATCAAACCTGAGCCACGAGTGTTATGATGTTTGTAAACTTTCCGTCTGCATTTTATCTACATTTAAATTTTAGGCCAGTAAATAAGTTATTAAAGTATAAATTTTTTAAAATATTTTACTATAAATTACAGATGGAAAGTTTTATAAAAATCAATATATAATTTTTTAATATGATATTTTTTTTAAGTATTTTATTCTGGAGATTTGCTTTCACGATAAACCCCACTAACATTCTGTAGCTTCAAAGAAAAGAAAATCCTTTAACAAAATGGTAATGGATTTTCTAATTAAAGCAAAACTAAAATAGAAAAGATAATTTGAAATATAAATTCTGCAAATCTACATTTAATTAAAAATAGATTTGCAAACAATTAAATCATTGGGTTTATCGAAAGTTTGATTCAAGAATACAATACCAATATACTTTAGGTATTTCGGCATTGCCACTTAGCCTGGAGCATATAAAAAGGGAATTTCCCAAAAATAATTGAAAACGGTATAAATAGCCAAAGAGAACAATAGAAGGAGCCAATCACAGTTTTTGTCAGCGATTGCCTGACAAACCTACGCCAGTTAAATTTTTAATAAATGTCTGAAAGCATGGTAGTTGGGTAGAACTTGCCCATCTCCCACTGTCCCAAAAAGATGGTTGTCCAATACCTCATGTCAGAGAAAATTCATCAAAATGAACTGTTGAACTCTTTTATTCAATTCATAGCTAGCTATGCATGTGTGGAAATTCAGTTTTCATCATGGGATTCCAACTTCCACTTGGACTCATAATAAATTAGGTAATATATTTCCAATTTGTAATTTCTAACCGCCTAATTTATTCTTCTAAACTCCAGTGACCAAATAATGTAAACCCTGCTGAATTTTAATGTCTTCTAAAATGTAATCCCCGTAATGTAATTTAAAATATTTAATTTAATAGTCTGTAAACTACTCTTGCTATTACTTAAAATCTAATCTCTTTCTAACTGTTTTAAGATTATGCCTTTTGATGCTAAACTTCCTTCTAATGCGGTTTAGAAAATATTATTATTAATTACTATAAATGAAATGAATATATGCCAATTTTTTTGTTCCATCTCGACAAAGTTTTACTTAAATAAATATTTTGCTGCCTTATTTCCCGACCAATGTTTGTTGGTAAATAAAATGAATGATTCTCCTAGCTCTGAAGGATTATTACTTGGAGCAACCTTTGTTTGGCGAGATGAAACCAAGTTATATTATTATGTCTTTTTTATATATTTATAAGTACTACACAGTTTAGTTGTGGGAGACGTAAGATTCAAGTATGAGAGAAGTCATTTAGTTAAATTATTTCATTTTTAAAGAGTGAAAGGGAGGGTTTAAAAAATTAGATTCGTGTTAAATAATAAGAGAGAAATGGAATGTTATTTGAAATATTAGTAGGACTTTGTGTTGAAGGGAGAGACGGTTAGCTAATTATAAATATTCGTAATAATAATTAATGCTTATTTTATTCTTATGGGTCTGATCTTGATCAATCCGTATGCATTGATGTAATCTTTATAGCTCAGCACAATTATATATTTAAATGTAATAACTGAAACACAGGCTTGTTATATACCTGTGGCTATATATATATGTAATATAGGGTATATGAGCACAGACTTTCACACTCACCCCTCTCTCCACTCTATCTAATAAACACTGATACACCTAAACACATATATGCTGAAAAGATAAATAATCACCAATATACGTATTTCATGCTAAACCAGCAATCATCAGTTGGTCCAGACTATCATCTTTACACACATATATAGTATAAGTGCTCAGATATATATTAAGATAGACTATCCTCATAGTTTAATGGACAGGCTTCAATCCACTCCTCCTCCAACTCTTCAACCGTCCATCCAATTGAGGGTCTGATGATGGAATGCTCAAAGGCCACCCTGAGGCCGAGATTATTGTCACACCCATGTTGACCTAAGGTCAATATGAACTCCACATGTACAGGACATAATCCATTTAATACATATGCAAGGATGGGCAGACATCTCTATAATGTAATAACTGAAACACAGGCTTGTTATATACCTGTGGCTATATATATGTAATATAGGGTATATGAGCACAGACTTTCACACCACCCACCTCTCTCCATACCCTATATTACGTATATCCACATATACATATATATAGCCACAGGTATATAACAAGCCTGTGTTTCAGTTATTACATTATAGAGATGTCTGCCCATCCTTGCATATGTATTAAATGGATTATGTCCTATACATGTGGGGTTCAGATTGACCTTAGGTCAACATGGGTGTGACAAATAATCAACCTCAGGGTGGCCTTTGAGCATTCTATCATTCAGATTTTCAATTGGATGGACTGCTGAAGAGTTGGATTGAGGATTAGTTGAAGCCTGTCCGTTAAACTATGAGGATAGTCTATCTTAATATATACTGAGCACCTATACTATATATGTGTGTAAAGATGATAGTCTGGACCAACTGATGATTGCTGGTTTAGCATGAAATACGTATATTGAGTGATTATTTATCTTTTTTCATTGCTATATGTGTTTAGGTGTATCAGTGTTTATTAGATAGAGTGAAGAGGAGGTGGGTGTAGTGAAGTCTGTGCTCATATCCTCCTATACCACATACATACCCACAGGTATATCAACTCAGCCTTGTCGTTTCATTAATTACATTATAGATGTCTGCCCATCACTTGCATATGTATTAAATGGATTATGTCCTGTACATGTTGGTTCAGATTGACCTTAGGTCAACATAGGTGTGACAATAATCTTGGCCTCAGGGTGGCACTTGAGCATTCCATCATCATATTTTCAATTGGATGGACAATTGAAGAGTTGGAGTGAGGGAGTGGATTGAAGCCTGTCCATTAAACTATGAGGATAGTTTATCTTAATATATATCTGAGCACTTATACTATATATGTGTGTAAAGATGATAGTCTGGACCAACTGATGATTGCTGGTTTAGCATGAAATACGTATATTGGTGATTATTTATCTTTTCAGCATATATGTGTTTAGGTGTATCAGTGTTTATTAGATAGAGTGGAGAGAGGTGGGTGGTGTGAAAGTCTGTGCTCATATACCCTATATTATATTTAAATGCTAAAATATATTCTCCAGTACTCGTATTTTGCTTTACTAGTATTTTGCTTAATTACTTGTCTTTTGTTCTGTGTGATTGCTAGATCATGGCTAGACCACGTGATAATTTCACTGGCCATAAATTTTCTTTATCAGGATATGAAAGCTAAAATGGGAAGAACCAGGCAAGCTAAGCTCAGCTAGTCTTGGTGATTTTCATTTCTTTCCACCTGAAATATTATTAGGTTTGCCAATGGCGCAGACTATTCTTTTTCTTTATTTCTTGGCGTTACAGGAACAGGGGCAAGTGAGTTGAGTCTATGCTGGTATTGTAATATCGAATACTGAAATTTGTTCACTTTTCTTTGTCTGAGCACATTATGGTAGATTGACCACGATCTGATTAATTTATATATTTTAAATCTTGAAATATTTATTTGCGAATATCGCGATCCTTTTTATATTTTAAATGTGTCACTCTCTCCGACACCAATCCCTATAGTTTGAGTTAATCATTTCTCTCTTAAAGTAAAAATCAATCAGAATAAAATTGTTTATCATAGCTTTTTAAAAATATCCATTTCTATATCTTAGACTTGGGCGGGCATCTTCCACAAATCGATAATCGTTTACATTTTGTTAGATTGGCATATAAACTATACCGCTCTCTTGCCTAGAGGCAATAAACAACAGAATAGAAACTTCTATTAAATAATTTTATGAAATCAAATCAGAGCATTAGATAAATTATAAAATGTTTTATTAAATATATCTGTGAATTTAGCTTTACCTACTGGTTCGTATCTATTCCTTCATTCTAAAATTAGTATTTTCTAAATTAATTATTGTGCTGCTATCTGATGACTCAAGGTCACACACTTACCATTTTATAGTTAAATAAATAGAGATTTTTCATCTTTGTTTTATCTGCTAGCTAAAGATAATTAGATATTCATTTACTGACGAATCTTAGATAGTTGTCTGGGCTTGACTAGGGACAGTTATCGGAAGAGAAAAATCCAAAAGCTTTTTGAAAGAATTTCAATCAGCTCAGATTCGAACCCATAATCATAATGGTAGCAGCCATTTACTGCCATTTATATATTCATAATGAATATAGTTATAAAATGAATGTTAGATGCGTATAAATTATCTGCTCTGAGGTATGACTTACAATCTTTTTAAAACAGTTTTTCTAAACCTATTCAGAGCCACCATAAACATATTTATTACAAATGAAAATTTTTAAAATGGGCCTTTTGCTGCACCCAAATTCTCGTTTATTGTCAAAGCTAATAAAGAGAATCATTAAACAAAAGCACCATAACTCTCTGAGCTTATGAAAATTTTTTAAATGCGTCTTTTGCTGCACCCAAATTCTAGTTTATTGTCAAGCTAATAAAGAGAATCATTAAATAAAAGCACCATAACTCTCTGAGCTTACAATTAATAACTGCATTAAGAGCAACAATCAATTTACTTAAAAGCTATGATTTGTAAACATAAGTAATCAAAAGAACAAGATAAAAGTGCCATCCAAATTTTCACACTAAAGCTTTTTGATTACTGGCTTTCATCAGTGAGTACCAGTCATTTTGTTTATCATACAATAAATAAACACTCTCACCAAAATATATATTTGCTGCCCTAGTACAAGTTTCATATAATTATGTGATCGATTTAGTTTGTATTCAAACAGGACCATTCTGAGGGGTTGTGCCACCCAGGTGCAAAATTATTTTGCCATCCTTCCAAAAAGAAATAGAAATAATAATGTATGATGATGATGATGATAATAATAATTAATAATAATTTAATTCATTTATTTAAGTGCTAAACAACAGCAATAAAGCCAATTACAATTTGCATATACAATAAGTGAAAATAAAACATATAACATAAAATGAAAATATAAATGTATACATAATAAAGTAAAATGTAAAGACAAAATCAAACATAACATTTAAGTTTAATAAGATTATAAAATTTCTTATAATCAATGTCACACAGATTAAGGTTACTCCCAATCTGATTATATAAAGAGGGTAACCTAAATAAAGAAGAAAATTTAAGAATATTAGAATGACATGTTTGAATCTGATATACACAGATAGACCTAGTATCATAACTCAAAGATCTAATTGAAATAGTTGAAACTATATCTGATAAAATAACTTGTTTATTAACAATTTTATAAAAATATTTCAAATCCCTATACTTTCATCTAGATGAAAGATTAATCATTTTACCCTCCCAAGAAACATATTTGAAAAACTTCTTTGAAATAGACTGCAACAAGTTACATCCTTGCCGAGAACTAGGTTCCAAATTATTAAACCATAATCAATAATAGGAAGAACTAATAGAAAAAAACAATTTCCATTTAGTATCAGTACTTAACTGATAACCATGTCTAAGAATGGCACCCAGAACTTTAATCATTTCAAGATGAGGAATAAAAGATCCATTACAAGAAAACAATTCCAAGATCTTTTTGACATTTAACTGAAATAATTTTATGAGAATTGATATAATAACAAAATTGTAAAACTTTAGATTTTTTGGAATAAGAAACAAAGGAGCATTTATTAAAATTAACTGTCATATTATTTAACTCACACCAAGCACTAAAGTTATCAATATCCTTTTGAAGGAGAACACAATTGTTAACTGATATAATTCTTCTAAAAAATCTTACAGTCATCAGCATAACTTAACAAAAACGAAAACTCAAGCAATCCTTAAGATCATTAACATAAACATTAAACAGCACAGGTGTTAAAATACTACCCTGTGGAACACCTAAATTGCATTCAAAATTAAATGAAACCTTATTATTGAATTTAATATATGCTGTACGACTACACAGAAATGATTGAAACCAATATACAAGTTTAGTAGAGAAACCTATTTTATGCGATTTATGAAGTAAACCACTGTGATCAACTTTATCAAAGGCTTTTGACAAATCAAAATAAATAACATCTAGTCTTTGATGATCCTCAATTGCATGAGCTATATGATCATAAATTGTCAGTAGATTACTATCAATTGATCTATTAGGACTAAAACAATAATTATTATTTACTACTACTACTACTGCTGCTGCTGCTACTGCTACTGCTCGAAATCTACTAGATCTAGTTTATGAAAACAACTCTGAGCCCCCATCTACTATTGGTCTCAGGAAGAATTAGGAACAATTAGCACTGAATTTAATAACACAATACCGAACAAGCTTTTCAACACATTTAAAAAAAATTTTCAAACAGGTCGATTGTCCTAGCTGCAACTGATAAAAACCTAACGCTTTACAAATTTCCAAGAGAAAATTTATATGAAGCTATAACAGAAAATGGGAGTTGGGAAACAATCTTAAGCATAGGGGAACACCACAACTCAAGATACCTAGCATTAGAATTCTTTGAAGACTATCAAAAAAATAAATTTTAACTCCAAATCAAAACAATAGGAAATTATGCTTTAATAGTAATAGATCCAAACCTTAAAAACTTTATTACAGGCACGATAAAAAATACTTATTTTGGCTATAATATAAATGACTTTCAAAGTATGATGAAAGCGTTTGGCAAAGTATTATATTTAAAACCTATTTTACATACTGATACACCGATTCCAGTGTACAGTAACAGTTTTACTTTTAAAATCAAGCTTAATAAATCAATAGCTCCAGAGAATATCCCCTCACAAGTCATAGATTAGGAAGCAATTTTAAATATATATATATATAAGGGGCTTAGGACCACAATGCTTCATCTGTGGTGAGCATCGTCACCTTGCACCAAACTGTAGCAAAAAGAAAAAAAAATGTCGCAGACAAAAGCAAACCCCAATTAACTACAAACCAATCCAAACATCTATTCAAGAAAAAATGGAAACACAAGAGAGCATTAAAAACCAACAATTAGAGGAACTAAACAACAAAAACATAACTGGAGATGATCACATTTTGGATTTAACTGTTGAAACAAAAATAAATGATAAAACACTAAATCAAGAAAGACAACAAAATTATACAATGGAATCGATGGAAGACACCAATAAAACAGATAGCAATAGCAACGAGGAAACAGCACAAACACAGAACATAAAAAGAACAAGAATTATAAATAAAACTTCTGAAGCTATTATGGATTTAACTATACCATGCCTTTCCTAAATACTAAAAAATATCACACCTCCAAATAGAAAACCAGGCCGGCTACCAAAAAAGAATAGGACAGCCAAGAAAGCTAAAATTGAAGAAAAAAATAGTGACACAACAATACAAGATAACCATTCAGATAACTCAATGGATGAGGAAACAGAACAAAATTATGAAGACACTATAAAACAACTTTTTCTCAATTCAAAACCTGAACATAAATATAACCACCAAACACCAATTCAATGAAGTTAAAAATTGGCGCATTGAATGTTAGGGGTTTAAACTCAACCCAAAAAATTACAAAGCTTAAACAATGGGTTTCACTTACACAACCGCATATACTCGGATTAATGGAGAAAAAAATCTATGCCGAATCACAAATTGACCCAGCAAAATATCTAACCAAATAAGGTTTCTGTGCCTGTTCCAGAGACTCTTCATCACCTTCTGCAGGCACAAGCATTCTTATTTCAACAAACTGCCCTTTCACAGCTTTCAAAATTATATTCATAGATGCTAACTTACTAATTACAACTTTTCAACATAAAACTATAAACCTCAATATAATTTTGGTCTACCTACCTATTCAAGATAACCGAATTAACACTATAATAATGAACATCAACTCCATACTTGCAAGTACAGCAAACCCAACAATATTGATTGGTGATTGCAACATGTCATATCAGAAATTTATAGAAAAATGGCTTCACCGAATATCTATACCACTGATGAGTGGTGAAGGCTTCCTACCGATGAATACAATATCTTTCTACAATGGTCGTCACACATCACTCATCGATCTATGCTTCTACTCCCCAATGCTGCACCACCAAATATCAATAAAATTAACCCCCTCAGCATTCTCGGACCATTCAGCACAAATAGTATCATTAAACCTTACGCAAATGCAGACATCACTTCTCCCACTAACAAAAACAATCAGAGTACTACTTCCAACAACCACACCAGAATTTGTTTTCTCAGAAATATACATAATGCTAAACAAAATAAAAGATATGAATCTCAACCCCATACAACAAAACTGGCATACATAAGCATTCTATCATTCAATATCTCACATGTGACAAAAAATAAACCACCACCATCCAAATTGTTGACACTCGCAAATGAAATTCATAAACGAATATCCATGATTGTGCCATCACACAAAACGCAGCGGTATATTCATGGTCTAACAAGTACATACAACAAAACGTGAAACACTAAAAAATATTTAAGAATCAAAAAAAGCAAAATATGCATAACCCAACCCCATACATGGACCAGAGCATACATTAAATGGGCACTGGAAAACCCACCAATCATCAAAGTTCCAATGGCAATAAAAACAAAGGACGGCATATATACAGAACACAATATGATCCTTCCTATCTTTGAGCATTTTAAAACCAAACTGCAGTCTAAAACACCACTTAAATTACACTCCAAGCTACTTGGACCAGCAGAAACACAAAAACCTTTCACAACAAAGGACTTCCTGACAAAACTAAATACAATATCAAATGCATGACATCCAGGAAGTTCTGGAATACCATTATTTATACTAAAACACCTAAGTAAATACACAGCACAATATCTATGCAACCTAGCAAACCACCTATCTCAAGAAATTCAGGATGTGGAGGGAGTTCATCCCATTGCAATAGTGCCATTCAACAAAAAAGATAAAACTACCCCATCCCTCACAGAGCTCAGACCAATTTCTATAGAATCTTTGCCAATAAAAATTCTTGGAAAAATAATAAAAGAAACAGTAGAACCACCTATAATGCCACTGATATCAGAAGTTCAATTTGCCAAAAGAAACTCCACAATTCAAGCAGCATCATTATTTAAAGCAATCCTGGATTCAACAAGACAGAAAAAAAATACAGTCCAATAGCAATTCAACTAGATATCGAGGGAGCTTTTGATGGAGTAGACATTTCCATATTGCTAGACATGCTTGGAAACACATCTATCCCCAAGACACATCTGTGCATCATTTCAAATCTACTTCTCAACAGAGAAATACACATAACGTTAAATGGAAGAAATTCTCCATCATTTGTTCCTTCCCAAGGCTCTCCTCTCAGTTCACTATTATTTATTCTATATATTAACCCTTTAATAGAAAAAATCCAAAAAACATTTACTGGCATTCAAGTACCTGGCACTACACAATATATAGCTTGCTTGGCTTATATGGATGACATCACAGTCTTTCTCAATTCAAAAAAACAATTACCGCAATTATAAAAAATTCTTAAAGAATATACGCAACAATACAAATTGAAGGTTAATCCAGAAAAGTCTACTGCTTGGTCCATGTTTACTCGAAAACCATGCACGTCCATTTACAAAGCAAAAACAACCCGTTTTTTAGGATCCCGTTTCATCTGGGAATAACCGGAATGAGGTGTTCAATACAAAATAGATTAAAAGAAGAAGCACAACGCATTGTCACCTCCCTATCAAAAACATATCTCCATATATTCTAAAGTCCAGTTAATAAACCAACTTATAATGATAAAAATAACATTATTTACCAATAATAAAATTCTCAAAAGGTTTCAAAGCAAGGATTAAAAACATCTGCAACCAACTTCCATGGTCAAGAAAAGTGGTTGCAATATCAACAAAAAGACTAAATCAATCCCTTATTAAAAATGGTTTGGATTTGCACAACATTGACATTTTTTATGCACAAAAATTAAGTAATTAGTAATTTTCATTACAAACCAATTTCCAAAACTTAAATGCTTAATTCAAATTACTCCAACGGAAAAACCACCCCCAACAGGTCTATATATATCATCCATCAATATAAAATAACTTTTAACAGAAGAGCAATATACACACAAATATTCATATTGGAACATTCACGAACAAATTCAACAGGAAAGAGACCTAAATAACAATAACACAATACTCGGAATAAACAACAGAAAACTACTACATGAATACAAAAAGTGGTCACTAGAACCCAAATTTTTTGATTTAATTCTAAAAATAAATATCGCAATGCCAACATCGTACTTCTTGCACCATAAAAGGATGTATATTTCAATAGACCCTTTATGTGGACTATGCCACAAGGCTGAAGAGACTACAACACCTATTGTATCAATGTACTGCATTACACAATGTAAGAACAATGATGAGTGCAATATACCATCAGCAAAACATGACCATTGATCAAATAATTAAGGGTTTTAAAGGCAGATCAACACCCAACATTAGGGCAGCAACCTTTGTATTATATGCTTTTTGGTGTACCAGGTGTACCTATCTAATGGGCAACAACCCCAGAAGGCATCCATCCATTTTCTACAACAGATTAAACCAGATACATAATAGAGACAAAATAATAGCAAATCCCCATATTTACGCAGCTACATGGTCTCTTATCAAACAACAATCAATGCTATAAGCACCAAAAAATTCAAGAACACTGAAAATTCAATAACATTAAAACACCGAAATAAAAAAGACAATTTTTTCCTCTCTTTACAATTAATAATTTTTTATGTAAGAATTAGATAACTTTTTATTGAAAACATGAACTGAACACTATAAAAATGCTTGTATACAAAACTAATGGTAAAACCACTGTTAAAAATAATGTAAAAAACTATGTATTTATTTGATTAATAAACTTCCTTTTTTGAAACATCATCATAATAATAATAAAATCAGTTGCTAGATAGCTTTCCACACCAATTTTGTTGTGTAAATTTTTTGATGGGCTATATTTTTGGATGTTTGCTAATTAAGACTATATTGCCTGTATATGTATGTATAATAAAAGCACTGATGAAACTACTCCAAATGCAATAAAATTGTCTGTCTCAAAAATAGCATAGATAAATAGTCATAGACTTAATCTAACTGATAAAACAATACAAAGACAAATAATATTATAATAAAAAAATAATAAACATCAACAAAATCAAATATTAAAGCATCGGTTTTTTTAAATTATTTTTTTAAATTTCCTATGTTTTTTTAAATTTCCTATTGATTTAAATTTTTTATTAAGATGAATTGTTTGTCTCACCTGAGCTCATGATCATATATTGGTGTCAGAAAAATATTTCCAAAAATGTACTTATATGTTGGGCTATTTTCATCATCTAAAATTAAATATTGAATGTCTTTAGAAAAAAATTTAAACTTTATTTAAATTTTCGGTTGTAGTTTGTGGACTGTACTGCCGCCGCCAGAGGGCGTGGTGACATCATCAACAACCGGCCTGAAAATGGCAAGTGATAAATTTTTTTACGAAAATGCCTCAAAATTGACAAATAAAAATGCCTAAGGCAATATATGTACAGCAAATAAATCAAAAACTACAAATTAAAAAAAAATGCAAGAAAATGCTAAAAAATTCAAATAATAAAACCAAAAAACCATGAAAATTTCATTACGAACTATATCCCCCCCCCCAAATCAAAATGTCTTCCCTTAAATCGACAAATAAAAATGCCTCAGACAATATATGTACAGCAAATAAATCGAAAACAACAAATTAAAAAAAAATGCTAAAAAATTCAAATAATAAAACAAAAAAAACATGAAAATTCTATCAAGAGATATACCTCCCTCTACAATCTGACAATTCACAAAACATGGTGGCCAAAAAAAGTGGGAAATATGAAAAAAATCAAATCATTTACCTTCAACATAAATATGCATCTAAGTTCATATTGAAAAGCAATTCCCCCAACTGATCAAAATGTACTAAATGTTATCAATATTTTTAAATTATTTAAGTAACAGATATAATAGTAAGTCATAAAATGATTTAATATACAAAAAGATCAAATCATTTATCTTCAACATAAATATGCATCTAAGTTCATATTGAAAAAATAAAGTTTAAAAAATTTTTTTAATGACATTTGATATTTAATGTTAAATGATGAAAATAGTCCAACATATAAGTACAACTAAAATACCATCATCACAAAACTTCAGGCAAATACTTCAAGAAATGATATTTATTTTTAGACATATATGTCTTTGTAAATAAACCTTTTCAAAGAAAAAATGCTTGAAATCAAAAATTCAGTAATTAATGACAGATCAATTTTTACACATACAATAGGCATTCTCCAACTTTATATTTACTTTTTGTTTTCCAATAGTGAATTTTTTGAATTTGTTAATAAAAATATATCGTAAACAAATGAGTATGAGTTGTTTAATTAACTTTTGGGCTTTGATTTGTGTGTGATTGACGTATTGGGGAATTTCTTTAGAAAACTTATTTTCTCTATTTAAACAGATAAAACTTTTTATGTACAAGTCTTCTGACATCCATTGATTACTCTGACTGACACTGAGTGGCACTACTGTATGGAGAGTTTTGCCTGTTTTAATAACAGTTATGAGCAAGCATAAGAAATTGATGTTTAGTGTCTATTTCTTAAAAAAATTATCTATGTGGACTAGTATTAATAATGAAAGCCAACTGCGCTAGGCCAAGAGCTAAAGTAAAACTGCCAGACAGATTACATTCAAAAGGAGAATCAATCAGCCTGACAATTTTATTTTAATTTTTGGCTTGGGCAATTGGCTTTCAATAGCTACAACTAGGTAAAGTGCTTTCTAATTAAGTAATTATATACAGATAACTCCACAAATTAAATATTTCCATCTAAAATATCCATTAAAAATATTATATATATATTTTATAATATTGTAAATGCTATAAAAATAAGTTGTTGTTTTTTAATGTTACTTTTTTTGGTTTTGGTCTTAAAAACAATAAATATATATATTGAGGGCTAAATTTCATCAAGTTGTATTTTTTATTCATTTTATTAGTTGTGTTATTTAAGTTATGATGTAATATATATCGTAAGGCATAGGAATATGTAAAGCATTTTTTTAGTTATTTGATTGATATTAAATGTAATAATGTTAAAAAAAATACTTTGTAGTAAATTTTATTATCTTTCATAAAATTTATTTAAAAATACTTAAGGGATAATGCTTGATCCAGGAATTTTAATCTTTAGTGATAAAAAATCTAAGAAAAGTATGCAGTTTCATATTGTCCTAGAAAATTTTTAATTGGAGCAATTAGCTTGGAATTTATTAATTAAAGTAAAAAAATGCTGGCTTATTTGAAATACTTGAGTTATGGTATTGAGAAGATTCTAAAAATTCCAGTGGAAGGATAATAATGAACAGTGAGCCTTATAAAAGCTCCCAAAATTATATTTAGATACTTTATGTTATATCAGTCTATTCTATTTGCTTGTGACTCAGTCACTCTTTGCAATTAAGAGTCATCAAGAGACTTTTGCAATTATTTATTGATATATAGCATTTTGTGTGTGCTACTTGCTGTTATAAAAATCCATTGCTAAAAATTAATGTACTAACCTCTCCAGTTGTGGTCTCAGCTAATATATGCAGCTAGGCTTCCAAAAGATGAACTTCTCACTCCAAGTATTAACTCTTTTTCTATCATGATCTAAATTTACTAGCAAAACTGACATTCTGAAATGTATGCCACAAGGCTTGTGCATAAAATCCCTATCTAGTGCCTACTCATCCAATATTTCCAGACTAGTTTTTGGCTTGTGGCCTTTATGCACAAGCCTTCTGACATCCATTGATTACTCTGGCTTGCACTGAGTGGCACTACTCTATGGAGAGTTTTGCATGCTTTAATTATACTTCTCTGCTTGAAGGGCTGGTCTGCTGCTGTAGTGGAAGTGCGGGCTGAATTAAAATCGAGATCTAAAGAAAATGATCAGAGTAATTACCTTTGACCCGCTTCAATATATTTGGCTTAATGTATAATATGTTTGTTTATTACATAAATAAGTTAACAGTAACTAGGGAATCTCTCCTTCCCATGCACTTTATAGATTTATATCATTTAAGTAATACTATCACTTACTAAACACAAGGTAGTCTTAAAAAGGTAAGATAAATCCATTCTATCTTTTTCATCTAAATATATCTGTATAGGCTAATCTTTAGAAATGAGATCTTGGAGAACTTTAATTAATCACCTTTAATTCCATTCATTATATATAATAAATGAAGTTCGCAAAATTTTTACAATTTACTGCATGTCAGTATCAGATATAATATTAAATATATATATAATTAAAATTACTCTAAACCAAAACTCAACCAGACTAGCTAAGGAAATAAAAATCAAAAAACACAACTAATGGTTTCACTGTTTGAGTTTTGGATTTGGGAATTTGGGACAATTTTTAATTATTTATTGACTAGTTTAGCCTCATGCTTGTAATGTTTATATATATATATTGTACCGGTCGGAATTGTATGCTCATTTAACACGTGTTTAGAATCTAAGCAAAAGTACTCCTAAATTCACTCTTGCCTGAGTTCAAGTTATAACTTCTAATAATAGTATTATTATAATGAACAAATGAGACTCAATGAGTGAGAATCAGTAAGACACAAATGCATGAGTAATTATCAACACATAATAATTTAATGAACATAAGCTAACTTACATGAGAAACATAACACAGATTTTATGCGGTTAGTAATTTGCATATAGACAACTGATTTAGTATGCTTTGCTAATGAGCTACAAATAACAATAGATTAATGTTATTAATGCTATGATCATTACTTTAAAGTAATGATGAAAAGATATTTATAAATTCACCTCCAAAGAGAGGTTTACTCTCTGACATGACAGGAATAATTTTCATTTGTGCAATTCGCTGAATAGTTTGGCTTAACAACTCTATCATTCATGAGCACATTCTGGGCCTGTACAAATAAGGAGGGGTTTTATTCTATTAATTATTAAGTGAATGGTTTACAAACATCACTGCACCACATCTTATAGACAATATGGGATTATACATAGAGAACTCACAATGCTGACTACAATGATAGCATTAGAAATGGAGTACATGTCTGTCTTTGGACTGAAAGCTTTATTATATATAAGAGCCTGCTTCTATTTATAACAAGGCGGTATTCGAAGAGATGAGTGGTAAGGCTGCTATGGTTCCAACTTGTTAACATTATTCCATACAGAGTCTTAACAATCTGAGGTTTGTCCTGAGGTCGATGCTACCAAACCCCATTCTTAGACAAGTTATATGAAGAAAATCTGGACTTCCAGAGGAATAAGTATGATAAAGCAAAATACTAATTCTTGAAAATGCTATCATAAGTAAGCAACGCGAAAATGGCTTAAGTCTTAAATGACTAATACATTAATTCAAATTCAACTAAAGTAATAATAATATCTTGTGTAATGCCATGACAAAATATTAACCCACTTAGCAATGTATGTATAACCTTGGCAAATTAGGATGTCAAATATAGAAAAGGGGAAATATTCCTACTTAACAAGCCCCAAGTATTCTCAAATGATAGTATATTATAAGCAAGTTAACGCTCAATGGCGTGAAAACAAATAAATAATTATTAAAATAGATTAATAATCAGATGTATTTAGAACACAAAATGCATTTAAAATCATTAGTGCTAACAACAAAAGGTTTATCATATCTCATAATATGATGGTTTTTAAACAGTCCGCCATTAAGCATATATTTTTAAATATTAAATCGAGTGAACTCGTGTTCAATAAGAAACTTTACATTCAACTATTTAAGCATCCCAAAATATCGAGATAGTGGCTAAAATGGTATAAGTTTGCTAGATTGAAACATTGCATACTAATATTATTCAACAGAAATACATAGGTTTAAAATAAGTTTGCCACATAAAAATAAAATAATTAGAGTGTGAAACTTAAGAGCTAATGACAGATTTAAAATGTATAATTCTGTGCTAATGTTTTACATACGAGATTTAGAACTTTAGAGAGAAAATCATAAAACTTAATAATTACTATAACTGAGTTTATAATCAGTTATCAGTAAGATAGAAGTTTACATTATGAATAAAAATAGAATTCTGGAATGAAATGAGGAATATTAATAGTCTGCTCATCGGCAAAATGGATTACCTTCAGACATTATGGCGGCTACTTAGAACAACATATATGAAATTCAGACATGAAAGCACAATCAACAAGGCACAATATTAACAAAATAATGGTAGGCATCTTCCAATTGTTCTTTCACAGTTAAACGGAAACAGCTTTCAAGTGGCGATAGCATGGCAGGAAAGGCAGGACAAAGGCGATTTAAGATCAGATAGGCGAATTCTTCCCTCTACTCAGAATTCATTTTATTTTCAATCTTTAAAAGAACATAAGTGAAAGAGTGACCTGAACTCATTTTGCATGTGCCTAGAACTCTTACTCCTTCTATACTTAAAATTTGGCAATACTAAAAGATGTAAACAGATACGTTATAGAAAGCATTAATTAAACATATTTTTTTTAAAATTGGAAATAACTTTAAGGATATGATTTTGTTAACTTGAGACTGTTGAAATAATTAAATAAGAATGACATTTTAAATTTTAAAAATTACAATAATACTTTCTAGAATTTTCTGGCATTGCTTTAGCTTTACATTAATCATATTAATTTTCGTATCTGTAATACATATACGCACATACACGATTATCTAAGTGAAGGAATTTACAAGCTTAGAAATAAAATATAATTAAGTTAAAATAATAACACAACTGGTTAAACATAACCGTTTTAAATAAAATAGGTGGAAGCATGCCAATGATACGTGTGTCTCTGACATTCCTGGATAACCAAATAAGTATATATAAACACAACCCCTACTTTAAAGGTTTGTAATGTCATCAGGCAATGAAGCTAAATATGTATCACAGATTTACCATTTTAATATATATATATATTTTAACAATACCCGTAATCTTATTCTAAGAATTTGAGTGAGAACAAGTTATTACCCTAAGCTTCGAGTAGCTATATTTATGAGCATGGATTAATTACCATCTCAAGCATCAATCTTATCAATTAATAAGAATTATACCACTTGAAAACAAAGAAAAAGGTTCCAGTGGACCCCCTTTTGGGTACCTTATCCAGACTAGGTCAATCTCAAGGTCTGGGAGACAATGTCTATTGGGAGAATGAAGCCAAGGTTACCTTACAAAGAAATGTCATATATATACCTTTATACTTTTCCTATCTGCCCTACAAATCTTATTATAATAATCCAGAAGTTATAAGAATCCCATAATTCAAATAAAAACACAAGTTAAATTCTAAGTTTTATTAATACACATATATATTAATATCTCAAACATACGACTCATTCATTCCAATACATATATATATATAAGATTAATATACACATTCATGAAAGAAATAAAGCAAAATAAAAATTCTGCTGTTTACATTCACATGAATAAATTTAAGCATGGGGATTTTGATATAAAGCCTTTGGAATGTATTAAGTCATATAGTGAAAGGATGATAAAAGAAAGTGTATACATTAATGAAATAAAACCAGAATTAAATAGGATGTTAATAGATAAACAGAAAAGAAAATAATAGGTTTTTAATTAAATGTTTTAAAGGATATATATAGATTTTTTTTTAATAAAAGGAAATTGTTTCTCTTTGAGATGTGTTTGTCGGTAATAGGAAAGGGGAGTGAGATAAGGTATATTTTTGGTTATGAATATATTTTGTAATTTTTTGTTTATTTATT